>JACXVL010000579.1:4556-35499 GCA_014898675.1 Athelia sp. TMB
AACATGAAGAGAAGGGAGATACTACGAAAGCACACTACCGCGCTAGTCCGCAACCCGCACCGATACCAGCTCCACACCTTGATTTCTTGCACAGATCCAATCGAAAGCTATGGCAAGCTACGATAGCCCCGATGTTGAAGACGACACTAGTAGCGAGGTGCAAGTCCCTCAAGTGCAAGCCGGCCCTGCCAATGTCTCACAAGTTCAAATGATCGTCGCTCTTGCCCAACAAATGGTCCAACAGGTCATGGGCAAGCAGGGAACGACGGATGGGGCCCTCAGTGTATGTCTTGCGCATATAATATTAGCTGTCTTGACCTGACTATGTTGTGTTAAGAGCGCCATGAAGCTCGTGAAGCCTAGTCGAACCAAAACAGATGTGGAGAAGAAGGCCATAGAAATCAGTACGATTATCGCCATGTCAATGTTCCGAGGAAACGTTCATCTGATGTTATCTGATCAGTGAAGCACAAGAATCGGGGCATAGAGAGTCCATCCCTGGCTTCCCCGAGCACCAAAGATCCATATCCTTATGTGCGAAATGTCGAGAAGGGGGCTTCTGCCAGACCTGAAGTGGGCGATGTTTTCGACCGCCTGCTCTCTGCTCAGGGCAAAGAGGTAAGGTTGCTCCTGCTATATTCTACAATTACTCACTACATTCCAGAGGAGGGCTCACTCGAATGGCATGTCTGGACTGGCACATGCCTCTTTGACCATTATCGCGGTAAGCTATCTATCTCAACGCTCTCCTGCACTTCGTTTTCCTGACATCGCCGGGCAGCTTTCTCTTTCTCGAAGCAATGTTTTGGACAGTCGGTATAACGAGACCTCGCCCTATCTGGACCTTTCGCCTCTGTATGGTGTGAATGAAGAGGAAACCAACTCGGTTCGCGTCAAGGATGGCCGTGGAATGCTGGCTCCGGATTGCTTCTCAGAGAGCCGTACTATTCTCCTCCACCCCGCAACTGCAGCGCTTCTGATCCTGTGGAACAGAAACCACAATGTATGTTGCTAATGAGCATTGTGAACCCAGACTTACCACGGTTCCTCGACAGTACTATGCTGAACATTTACTCTCTAACAACGAAGGCAAAAAATGGAGAGATCCCACGTCTTTGGCTGTGGCTGGCTCCTTGTCCTTAGACTTGCAAGATGACCAAATCTTCAAATCCGCCCGGAAGATCAATTGTGCGATTTTCCGAAAGTTTGTAGCAGAGGATTTGGTGAAGGGTTTGACTGGCCGAAGCAACGTGGACGAGGGTACAGGTTTGGATTTTCTGAAGGTGCTTTCGATCTCATTATCTTATTCATCATTGCTTAGTCGGTCTTTCTTTCAGGGTTCCCAGGGAGTCCAGCAGGATTACCAATCCAGCGTCGAGTCCAGTTTGCTATACCATGTGAGTCTTGTTCTCCATAGACACTACATTGACGCTCATCGTGTGTCTTTTTCCTAGTGGTCAGGTCTTTCCTCCAAGGCAACCGAGGATTGGATAAAGCACGAGATAATCAATATTTGCGGCGACAGGGCTGCGATGGTCAGTCCATTATTTCATTTTCAGCGCTCGCCTCCAATGAGTTGCCATTGCGTGCTCTCTGAATAGATAACCATCGAAGAATACCAAGATATCGAAAGAGTCGCTATCGAGACCAGCACCAATAAGCAATGGAGGAACCTTGGGTATGCTACGCGTCACACCGCTCATGCTCCCAACTAACTCGATAATAAATTCGTTATTATAGTCTGCGCCGTGGTATGGATGGACGGGTTGATGATGCCGATATTGCTCGCGTGCTTCAGCATGCGACAGAGTCAGTAGCTTGTTCCGCAGGCGCTCGGAGCATTCCTCCCTCTCTGCGCGTCATCGAGATGATGGCTATGAACAAAGCTAGAGACTGGAAAATCTGCTCGCTGAACGATTTCCGGAACTTCCTTGGTCTCAAGCGTCAGTCCTTTGCATACTTGGTGTCCACGCGGAGAACCACTGAGCCTTTTCATTTCTAGCTTATTCATCATTTGACGAGTGGAGCTCTTCTCCCGAGGTCGCTGCGGCCGCAAGAGCTATGTATGGAGACATTGCCAACTTGGAGCTCTACGTACGCCTGCTTTCCTTCGCGGTGTTATTGTCAATCTCATACAGTGTGCGTCAAACTAGCCCGGACTTCAGGCCGAAGATGCGACTTCATCTGGATTTTGCATGGGTTCCACGATGGTGCGATTTTATACCCTGCTCATATGAGGCAATGCTCACATGCATCCCTTGGTAGACATATGGTCTTCTAGTAGACTTGGTAGGTACCCAATTGATAGTTCACCTGCATTGCTAAATTCGACTCTCAAGATCACTCGCGTTCGCTCTGATCCAGAGATAGCATCAATGAAAGGTAGGTCCCTCAAACTTAGACGTTGTCCGCTCTCGGAATGATATTGCTCCACAGAATCCGAGTTGACAAAGTGGGGCTACTGTCAATGCACAGCTAAGCGAGACGATAATGGAGCATCTGGTGCTGTGTTGCCGACCTGTGAGCTCTCTAACTGTCTACCTTTGCTTGTGAAATATTGACAAATCAATCAACTCGCGCAGTGTTGATCCGGCACCTCTCGAGCAATTACCCATATGACAATGTTTACAGTCTCTTCCCGTTTATCATCCCCACCAAAGCCAAGGAAATCATTGGGAACCTTTCTATAGCCGAGCAGGAGCTGTACGACCAGCGAAAACCTCATATCGGGGCAACTGTTCCACTGGAAGCCAGCAGTGACATCCACGCCGTCTTTGAAGACTCTACAGGAGCCTTCTCTACGCCCTATGGGAGGGATTTGAAATCCTTGACCAAAGGAACTGGGTACGTTCCGCCCGGACTTCAATAAAACACTCGGCCTAATGATTCTATAGTTTTTTTTTGGGCTTTGATGACAAGCATAGGTACGCGCTTGCAACTATTTGCTCTATTCAGGAAATTGACGTGCTTTAGTCACGACACGAATAAACTCATGGTAAGATACCGAAAGCGCAGCGTGGAAATTCGCTGACCTTGATCTGTCTCAATCAGATCCTATATGCTCTCATCCCCGATCGCACGATCCTCTCTCAGTATGGCCATTCTTTTCGGCGCCTCACGGACTACTTTATCACTATGCATTCAGCGAGGTTAGTAGCCAGCTTTTCGTTCATTGTGAGATCTGATAATTCTTTGTAGCATCGACGGCGAGCAGAAGGAAGTGGACATCATGAGCAATGTTATCAACCCTACCTGTGCACGTTGGGTCTGCAACACGATCGTGATTTTCATTTTGAGTGCTTGCTTCTAGCTCAGTATTAACAAATGAATTAAGTGTGGCCCTCCCCTTCCAAAAAGGAATGAAATGTGGGTCTTTGAGGCTCTAGTCGATCTTCACAAGTTGGCATTTTGCGCACCTCTTCGGCGATCTGCATGCTCACCAACGCTCAAACACAGTTTTATATTCCAAAACTACCGGAAGGAGGACGGCTGGATGGTCCGATCAAAGGCACTGGAGGCTAGCAGGCAGCTTTCCGAGCAGATAGAACACAAATTCAATGCCTCTATGCAACTACATGAGGAGGTAAAGTGAATGATTGTCCGGCTACTGGTGAGTGAACTGATCTAAGATACAGACAATTTGGGGTGCGGTTGTTCGGTTATATCGTGAAATGAACGGGGGTTTGCATATGGGTAGTGTATTTTCGGATGGTTTTCATGAGAGATTGGTCGGTTGGATGAAACGCGACCAAAAGGAATCTGCACATGAAAATCTGGACCGACCTGGGTATGACATTGACACGCCCAGGATCGTGGCCAATGTTCTAGGCCTCTGCATCATGATTTGCGCCAGCTTTGCACAAGGTCGATTTCCCTCTATTCAAGACCCAATCTAGAATTTGACAAGATCTTCTCAGTTTTATCCCAGGCAGTCGATTTCTATCTCCAGGACGGGCGAGCGAAAGAACGGAAACTCATCGTGGAGCTCGCAGAGATGAACAATCCCAGACATAATGCTCGGATCATGGGTTACATCCGGGAGGCGCAAAGTAATATTTTTGATCTGACCTCCAAGCGCTTTTTGCCAACTTATCCTCGAAAAGGAATGGAGCAACCCCTGGTCCTCACTCGTATTGCCAACGAAGATACTATAATTTCTCAGAAGCTGTCCGTGAAGAAAGGAGATTGCATCGTCGCTGATTTCAAGCACATTCACATGAATGTTCGTCCTTAATGCCTCTGTATCCAGCTCAATCATTAACTAATGTCTACCAGGCCGCGGAAGTTCCTAGCCCGGAGAGAATTGACTCCATGAGGCCGACCCCTTCTATTCAAGGTCTCGGAAGCCACAAATGCCTGGGTGTGCCGTTTGTTGACGAGGTCAGTACCTCTGCCAGCCATCAATCTCTCCATACTCATGTCACCCTTCTCCCGGATTCCAGACTATGCCTGAGGTACAGTGACCCTGAAGTATCCCTCACACGGAGCCTAAATTTTTTGTACGGTCCCTATCAGATGTTTAAGGCCATCTTCCGCCTGAAGAATCTTCGGAGGAGATTTCCCTCAGCCCCAGCTGAGGCAAGTCCCACATTTCTTGACTGGAATCGTTTTTTGAAGAGCTGTGAACGAATAGGCTGAATCTCAAGAGAGTTTGGTTGGTGATGGCGGCGCAAAATATGTATTCAAGCCTTTGATAGTGCAGGTGAGTCACAACCTATCATACTTTCTCAATGAGATGCGCCGCTGATATCTGCTTTTTCAGTACAATGTCGAGTTAGTCTTCTCATCTGCAGGCTACAACTATGATTCTTACCTTTCTTATACAGTCCTAAACTTACTCGTGTAGCTCCGCCAAAGACGAATGATTATCCCGTCAAAGCCGTGATTGCTTTGGCAGCGCTGATAGCACTGATAATCATTCTCTGTAAGGAATCTCCCTGACTTTGTGCATTAGCTCGCGCCGTTTTCCTGACTAGACTCTCTGCTCTCAGACATGGCCGCTTCAATCCGCTTGCCTGAGTGGCCGAGCCGCCAGCAACAGACGAAATGCAACGGACCTTTGACAACGGACACCAAGCCTTACCACAAATATCAAGCCTTCTCATTAGTTCCTGGGCATGGCTCGGACAAACCTCTCCCATATAAATATACTACAAAGGACAAGAGGCCCCATCAAATGACCATCATGGACGCTGACCAGCGCGACATGCAATTCACCATATGGATAGATGACGTCATCGCAGGACTATCCAGTGACTTTGTCTTGGACGAATCAGTAGATTGTGGCGAGGTTGCGAAGACCTGTTTGGAGAAACAGTTCAGCATGGGCATCGTCAATGTGCCCTCCGGCAAGCACACGGTCGAAATCCGCTGGGCCGGCAAAGGTACGCAGTCGACTCCTATCCGTCGAAGTCCTCACTCATCAAGAGCCATCGCCCGCCCCCACAGAATACTTGAACGAAACCGTGGAATACGGTCTGGATTGGGGATCCCAGAGGAGTCGTCGTTTCCTGATGCAACGAGAAAGATGTACTTAATTTTGCCCCGGACAACTCTTCAGCTTTGATCGTCTCAAAGGATCAGCTCCTGTTCTCATCTGTATGCCTACACGTTAGCGCTACTGTTATATATACAAGCATTGTATATGTCCTCCCCATCACATATTCCTTTGGCCTCCGGATAAGTCCTCCCTTCGCTCGCAAAGTTATTGACTATTGGTTGCCCAAATTGGTTAGCCTGAAGTGGTAAAAGATCAAAAATAATAAGGTTACATAATCACGTGATATGAGTGGCACTGAGAGACCTCCCCATTGGTGGTGGGCAATCGCGGTCCGCGCGGTGTCACTGTTTGTCCTTGTTTGGCCCCTGCCAACAAGTGGCAACTCGTGACACCGCGCGGTACTTGGATTGTTAAACGTGTTGTATTGTATCTACCACGAATTTCGAGAGAGAAAAGTATGCATTAGATAGTAATACATACGTGGTTTTTGAATCGTCGCGGGCGGGCAAGTTTTGAGCTCGCGGAAGGGCACATATTACTGGCTCTTCAGGCCAAAAAGATCTCCAGCATGTGCAGCCTCCGCACGAGCGCAATTGGGGCTCGTAAAATTGGTGGAATTCAAATAACATACTTAAGACATATATAAACATGTATAAAAAAAATTCTGAGTGATTGGTGGAACGGTAGGCGAAACGAGAACACTCGAGTCTCGCGATCGTACTTGACGCGGCACCAAACGCGATCGACGCGCGCGCGTCTTGTGTCTCGCATCCTTCCTCTCACCACCACATCTCTCTGGCAACACACACTGCTCTATCATCTCAAAACTTCTTATAAGTCTTATCTGCGGACTTCTGATACGAATACCGGGTCTCTTACTTGCTTATATCTAGTCTACAGTGCAACTATGTCATCAAACTCGAAACATCTTAATGCTTCGCAACTTGTCACTGGCTTTCTCTCGGACACCACCTCAGCTCAGTGTCAGCTTCTTGGCCTTATTAATACAGATCATAAGCACATCGACTCGCCTTGCAGGGTGCATCGGGCACTCAACAGTGTAAAGGGAAGCAATGAAGTGGAGCTTGATCCTCCAGACAGCCAAGGTCGGGCTGGTATGGTGTGGAATGTAGAAAATGCCAAGCAGACCGAACTAAAGTGATATGGTGAGTGAATACTTACTCTGGCATAGATTCTATAAGCTAATAAACTCAAATACATCGAATTTAGCCCTTCCACCACGCCCTTTCTGTTATTCTGTACTGTCTTTTCAATGAAATTGTATTATCACTCTGTCTACTGTGTGATGCCTCCACCAGTTGTCCTGCCTCGCTCCTCATATCGCTTGAATGCTGCAGTCACAGCTGCCACCTTCTCGGCTTTTTTGCCATAGTAAGATTTTGCCCTTATTGACGTATCCCACTGTCTGAAGATCTCGAGTTGCTCATCAAGTTGGCTGCATGTCATCTTGGGCAAATCGGCAATTGTGCTAATCATCTTGTTGGTGGCGGCGGCGATCCTGGCACGATTCTGAGCTGCAACATCCTCGCGGGCCTGATCTCGTGCACGCTTCGATGCCACCACAGCTTCGTCGTGTTCGCGAATCTCGGCGAGCCGTTTGGCTTCTAATTGACTTGCGTCCCGCAGTCGTGCTTCACGTCGACAGAATGTGTAATCTGCCTCGGTGAAATGTTCCTCGACAAATTCTTGAGTTTCGTTTCGCATATACATAACCTGTGCCACATTTTGATGCATGGTTTGTGTTGGTTTGTCTCGACGGTTGATTCGTACTACTTTGCTGAGAGTGCCTTTGTTTATGTCGTTGGTGGCGGGCATCCAGGCACTTTCCCGGGCCGATTCGGACAATTGAGCAATGTCCCCATCCTCGTTGAATTCCTCACAGAAGCGTTCCCACGTTGTCAATGTGCCAGTCAGAAAAGCGCAGAGCAGAGAGCGCAAATGCGGAAGGCTAGAGCATATTGAGTGTATCTCAGCCACTGCACGAGATTTACGCCAAGTTGATTGTCCCAGAAATTCAGCACTATCCGCAGTTTCGGGAGTCAACAACAGGTCTGGAGTGGCAATCAAGGTCTTGATGTGGTCGATAAGATTGTGATGAAATGGGCCGAGTTTCAATATGTTGACTTCCGTAAGACCACCACCACAAACATAATTGATGTATGGTTCAGTGACGAAAATTCCATACAGGTGTAAGCCTGGCGCCACAGGCTTACCTTTTCGGACCATTATTCTCACGCTTCTCGAGGACATTTCGGACATTTCATATCTTACTTTCCTTAGCTTAGGCCTTCGCTCACTCTGTCCTTACATCTCTCGAATGACACACTGGTTCTATTGTTAGTCTCTGTTCGATCTCTAGCTTCGCTCTGAGTGTTTCCTGCTACTCGATGTAGCAGGTTTCCACTTTTTTAACAATATCAACCAATGTTGTACCCCCAGCGGCCCCGCAACATCTGGTTTCAAAAACGCGTCGCATTTCTGCACTACTTACATCCCCGAAATCTTTTCCCCGCGATTCCCGACGCAACATCCCCGAATCGAGTCTCGCGCGCACAGCCGCCGCCCCTGTTGCTCCCTCACAGCCTCTCGAGTCTCGTCGCCCGCCGCCGTTTACACACCCTTTTTGGCATGTTTGTATATCACTGTCAAACACGCGCACTGTCAATAGGTCGCTCAATCGCAGATCGCCGCGATCGCGTTCGCGCCGGTCCCGCAACGGCGCGTTCGAACATTTTCGTCATGCGACGACGCAACGACACGTCGCCCAATCTCCCCGATCCACTTCCGCCGTCTCACCCGCGCCGCTGCATCATCGCACCGCCTCCTATCGTCACAACACACACCGTTCTCGCCGTCCACGACGGTTTCCACCTTTTCGATTTCCCCGCCGTTCCTGTCCTGGCGTCGCCGCGCATCCTCGCGCAGTCACGTCTCCTGTCACCTGTGCCGCTGCGTCATCGCGCCGCCTCCTACCGTCCCGTCGCAACACCGTTCTCGCCGTCCGCCACAATTCTCACCATTTCTTTCTGTTTTCCCCGCGCTGCCTTTCCCGCCGTTTCCGTCGCGTTGCCACGCGTCTCGCACCACCACGTTTTCTGTCGCTGTCCGCCGCGCGAAGTTACCGCTTTCGACCGTTCTGCACGCGGGCTTAAACCTTTCAGTTCGGCGCTGGCGCCCCTTTGCCTTGTATTTTTGCCACTGTTGCTTCACGGCGCCACACACCTCGAACCGCCATGGCACGCCGGCATATCACCACTTCTCGATCACCCAAAACCGCCGCCGCACCGGGGCTGTTCGAGTGTGCGCATATATGCGCAGTTATTTTCTGTTGGCGCGTCGCACGGCATCGTAACAACCTCCCTCATTTAATCCTCTTCACTGCCACCGTTCTGTGTGACCCGTAACTCGTGACCGCTCGCTCGCTCGCACTTGGGCTGCAGGTGATTTCGGGAAGGCAAATGGCAGGTATTGCCAACCTCGCGCATCTTGGCCTAATCCCGTCATTCGACTTGCTTCGCCATTCCGCACTTGGACTTTTACGTTTTGTTAATCACTGTTCGAAGGGGGAGGGGGATTTTATTTTTCAGAGCATGGGAGGGTGTAAGCCTGGCACCACAGGCTTACCTTTTCGGACCATTATTCTCACGCTTCTCGAGGACATTTCGGACATTTCATATCTTACTTTCCTTAGCTTAGGCCTTCGCTCACTCTGTCCTTACATCTCTCGAATGACACACTGGTTCTATTGTTAGTCTCTGTTCGATCTCTAGCTTCGCTCTGAGTGTTTCCTGCTACTCGATGTAGCAGGTTTCCAACAGGGCCAAAACTGATAGTTCTGTGATTGTAGCCACATCGTGTAGTGCTGATTGCAAATTATGCTCCATATGGTTAAGCCTTCGCTTTTCTTTGCGATCTTTGATGGCAAGGAGAAATTCTTTGTAATGCTTGAGATAGGCTAGTAGCTCGGCGGCGGCTTGACAATGTGATTGGTACCTAGTATTACTCGTGCTTGGAAATTTTGTTGAGTGTCCATCTTTAATTTCTTGGAAGAAGATTCGGTGCGAGTCCTGCTGTCCCTTTTTAGCATCTTTATGATTGAAAATCACACCAGCAAGGCTAGTAGCTTTGATGCCGCCAGCACCGGAAACATCCAAGGCTCGCAGTTCAGCTGCGGTGACAGCATCCTCTCCCACTGGAATAGAATCTAGAACAGCCGCATTATCGCGATTGGCCAGTAAAACCGGTCCTGGGATATTATTGTCAGTCCACCAGGCAGCCATTGCTGCAGCTCCGCCTTTGACTGAATTGAGTTCCTTATGCATACAGCAACCAGCCCGGAGAAACATTGCCAGCTCGCGTTTCTCAGGCTCCGGAAGCTGATCGAAAGCCTCGCCACCAAGCGATATCGCCAGATCCTCCATCATAGAAATGTTCTGAGCCTCTTGATCAGCTTCTGACAGCTGCTCCCAAGCTTCCGCACCACCGGCATCAGCAATTTTAGCAGCATGAGCTAAGTTCACTAGTTCAACGATTTCAGGCACTGGCGCCGACTGAAGTTTTGAGCTCCCGAGATCTAGCAGTGTCATCCTACGTTTCCAGGCACCCATTAGGGAAAAAGTTTTCTTCTGATCTGCTGTGTGATTGCCATTCATGCCTTTGAGTTTACGGGCGAATTCTGGGCTAAAAAGCGACTGGTTATGACGCTGCGCCAGGGGACTGCGATTGAATAAGTCTGCGAGAGAATTGATGCGGTTTTTCCAGCCTTCGACTTGAGTTTCGCTAGTGTGATCGATGGAAGAAGCCACATTGAATACCCGAATTACGTGAGTGGCTAACTTTTGAGAGTTCGGATTCTTGAAAGCGATGTGCTGGGACTCATAATTAATATGCTTCTCCGAGGTCCCATCACTGCTGGCTGTAAGGCCTGGGTAGCATTATTAGTACATGTACATTGCTGTAGTAATGAACTTACTATCAGTCTGCTTGATTTCGTGAGCCAATTGCAGCTCTGCAGCTACTCCCCCTTCTAGAATTGAGCGCCCGACGGTTCGGCGACTGATATTCCCGGTAACCATTACGCCAATGCCGGCGGAAATCTCCTTGATCACTGCCGAGACATGTGCCTGACCGCAGCCTGCTTTCATTAGAGCGCGCGCCATCTGGCATACTTCATGTTTTACAGCCCCATTCTCACAGAGATTGAATGTAGATGATTTTTGGGCGGCTGCATGAAGAGCTCGCGCCACAGTGCGGGCACGGGTTCCGGGAGCGCGACTGCAGCGCCGCTGAAGTGTGCGGATTTTCTTTCGGGAGCCATTGAGTTGCTTCTTTAGTGCGGCGATCTCGGTAGATTGATCTTGAATGATAGACTTTAATTGTATTACCTCAGCTGCTGTGGTTGCCCAGAGGTGCTTAAAATTAGATTCAGCTGTTGTGGCTCGTTTTTCAGCTGCAGGAAGCTTGTTGTATTTTAATTCATCAACCTGTTTGTGTGCACGATCAAGTCTTTGACGTGTGTTCCTCAAAAGCTGAAGGCGAGATGCCGATTCTTCCGAAACTGCCGCCATTAGTGCCTGAACTGAATTGAGTTCGACACGCGCTGATCGTGCTTCTGATAGATCCGATCTCAAACATAGAACCTCGCGCTGACGCGCAGAAAGCTGTGCTATAGCCTCGGCAAGATCCTCTTGAGTATCTCGAAGCGCGTTCTCTGTCGCATTTGCGCGAGTCCTCGGCAGAGAAGGTATCATTTGTGTGTTGTGACGCGCCTGACACGCCTGAGCAAGTTTCCCCAGTGCCTGAGCGCCTCCTGCGCAAGAGATTGATTTTTTTGAGCTTCTAGCATGGGAAGTGGCACCCATAGTGTTGAATCCAGCCCAAGAGTGCTTAGAAGCGTCTATCGATAGCGAACGAGGGAGATTGTGGCCACAATTGCGGCGCGAGACGACACTCGGTGGTCTCGAGTGACGCGTCTTGGGGCTTTTCCACGGCCTCAAGTCGGTCCCTCACTCGGGACAAGATTGCACATTCCAGCAAGCCAAATAAATTATTATGAGGCAGCAAATGTCTGTTAATTCTACTATCCGATGTAACTGTAAGACAGAATTTTGAAATTCTCAAAACTGACAGAGATCAAGACCATGTACTGATGGTACTGAGCTCAATTTTTCGAATTTGAAAAATCTGTCTTACAGTTACATCCAGCAGACTGTCTATGTCAAATATCTGTACTCAAACTAATTTATTTCTGCCAGTTGATGCCGCAATCGTGCCCCGATAAATGCCTGTTTGCCGTGTCACAAACGTCAGTCGCGCAACTGTGGCGCAAAGCGTGGGAATCGATTCGGTCTCGCGCGCGATTGCCCACCACCATCCCCATGGGGGTGGGCAATGCCCACGACGGGCGCGTCCAGCTTACCAAGCATTACATAACTTTTCCCATACGCCAACTCGGCAAGATATGCCACTTTGCCCTGTCCGCTCGATGCTCTGATCTCTCGCAAGCTCATATCCCACATATCCAATGTCTAAAATGGCTCATATTACTAAATATATACTGCCAATGTACTATACACATATTATAAGGCTGTATATAATGTATTTAATCCATATCTGAGTCATCTGCATCCCATCCATCCTCGACAACCATATCTACATTATGTGCAATGGTGGGCCTACTTGGCGCCAGTCTCGAGTCCTCTGGGAGTGAATTATAATAATCTATTGCTACATCAAGAGCCTGAAGCATTAGTATCTTCGTCTTGAGCTTGGTTTTCAAGGAAATGTTGTGGTTGTGAGGGCGATGCAGTTGAATCTGATCTAGCAATTCTGGGTTCGATAACTTACGGATCTGGCCCTTGTCGAGGATTATATTGACCCATTTCAGATGAATCTCCTTCTCGGTACGTTTTTTTAGCCGCTTCGCATCATCAGCCTGCCTCTTCGCCACATGGGCCTTCTTACTCATAATCAAAGCTCTCTTCTGAGCCTTTTCCTCTCCGCTAGCTTGAATCCTTCGAGCCTCCCCGCGGATGTACTTCTGATCTTCTTCATCAAATTTGGCATTCATGAACAGCTGAGTCTCGTTCCGGCGAAAGACTGCCTGCGCGTTGTACTGATGCATCGAGGTTGATGGTTTTGCTCGAAGATAGACTCGGAAGGACCCGAGAGCCCCCTCGTTGGCATCGTTTGTGGACGGCATCCACGCGAGATCCCGTTCCTCAACAGTTGACATGTCGATTAGACCGCCCGGTGTGAATTCTGACGTGAACCGTTCCCATGTCACAAGTGAACCATGGAAGAAAGCTGCGATGAGTTCTCTGAGATGCGGTAATGAGTCTTTCATGGCCAGAATGGTCATTACAACTGCTGGCTGGTGCCAAGGCTTTCCATCGAGGGCTGCACATTTGTATGAACCCTCATCATCAGAGATAAGAAGGCCGGGATCATTTGCGATCTTTCGAACATGCTCGACAACCTGATGGTGAAGAGGTCCCAAATCGAGGACATTCACATTCTCCGTGCCTGGACCGCAAACTTGTTTCATGTAGGGGTGAGTCACCAATTGAGCATAAAGAGCCATAACGGCCAACTCAGTTAATGTTGGTGGGTCGTCCAAAGCTTTCTTGAGATTGAGCTCCATGTGATTGAACCGGCGGTGGATCTTCGAGTCTTTAATGAAGATCAGAAACTCCCGATATCTCCGAAGATGGAGAAGTAATTCTGCAGCTCCATCGCAATGGGAGCCATAGCGGGTGTTGCTCGTGTCGAGGAAGGTGAATTTGTAACCATAGGCCTCCTCAAAATAGTCCCGGTGAGTATCTTGCTGTCCCTTCTTGTCGTTCTGGTGATTGAATATAGCACCGGCAATCTCAGTAGCCTTTGGACCGCCACGCCCAGTCACTATGAGGGCATGATTCTCAGCAGCTGTACCAGGCTCGGAGGGATTGGCCATGTTGCTGATGACAACATCATTGTCCTTGTTGGCGAGAAGGACTGGGGGAGTGGCACCAGATGTTGAGTACCACGCAGCCATCGCCTTGCATCCACCTTTGACCAAGTTGAGGTCCTTATGCATGCAACAGCCGGCGCGAACGAAAAAGTCCATCGCACGGCGTACATCATCCGGCAATGAGGCATGCGCAGCCTCTCCTAAACGCTTAAGCATTCCATTCACGAAAACTTCATCCACAGCATCCTGCTGCTCAGTTGACATCACATCCCATACTGTTTGACCCCCCAAGGCTTCGATCTTCTTCCGATTTTCTTCATGTAGGAACACCATAAGCTCCTCGGGCGACTTCATCGAAAGGACCTTTCGCCAGAGGGAACCGATCGTAATGCACCTCTTCAGTGCCTCCCACTTCCCTGCATGCTTGACAACATCGGCGGCGTGGTTGCCATTCATTCCCTTTAGCTTCTGCACAAATTCTTCGAAGCTAAGACGGAGGCCATTGCGTTTCACAAAAGGGCTATTATTGAAGGTTGTTATGATGTCGGCAAGGTGCTTTTGCCAATCTTCGAATTGCTGGTCGCTCGAGTGGCTGACGGATGAATGGACACCAACTAGGCGATTCTTGTGCGTCGTTTTCGTAGGATCTGCGCCGGGTTCGTACGAAGGTGCAGCCACAGCAATATGACGTCCTTCGAAGTTGTTGTGCCTGTGCGAGGTTCCATCCGAACTAAAGGTAAGTCCTATTCAATCATTCAGTGACAATAAGGAACCTTGTTCAACCAAGACTGACCTTCAGTTTTCAGAGCCTCGAAGCCCATCTGTACTTTGGCAGCTACTCCGCCTTCGAGGATGGCTCTCTGCACTGTGTGGCGGCTCACACTACACTTCACACGAAACCCACAGAACCCCATCACCGTCTGCATCACCTTTCCCAGCTTTGCTGGTGCACACCCACTCATCGTCAGCAGCAGCATGACTGCTCGCATCTCCGTTGTATACACACCCTTATGCCGAACGCGGTGCTGCACAGATACGAGCCCCTCGCGACGACCTTTTGCTTCTGCAGCTGCAATCGCCTTCGCCAAGACACCTGGGGCACGCGAGCATTGTTTTCGCAAGGCCTCAATCCGCCTTCGAGCATGCTGGATCTCCTCAAAATGGCCTCGCTCGCGGTTCTCCATCACTTCAAGCTGTGCCCGTTCGCGGCTCTCTGTTGCCTGGCGATGCGCCCGTTTACAGCCCTCCATCGCTTCGTGGTGCACCCGTTCGCGGCTCTGCATCTTCTCCCTATAGGCATGTTCCTGCTGCCCAAGACGGCGAATTGCTTCGGTTGCCTCTTTTCTTACATCACGTATCTCGCCGCGTAGACGTGTCAATTTGCCGTCCTGCAGCAGATCGAGTCGGCGTTGAATGTCTTGCGCACGAGCTCGGGTTCTTCGGAGATTGCGCTGGGCAGTACGAAGCCGGTGCTCCTTGATTTCATTCTCCTTCTCCAATCGGCTTGAATATGCCTTCGCATTGGCTAATGCCCTCTCTGTACCAGCTAAGGCGGGCCGTACTCGCGCGAGCTCTTGATCGAGCCCTCGCACTCGCTTTGCGCACTGTCCGAGCTCTCTTCTGGTCGATTTGAGCTTGCTGCGTGACATGTCAAGACGTCCCTCCAATGAAACAACCCTCTTTTGCAACCTATCCGCTGCTGATGTTTCGCTTACAGCCTGTAAAATTAAGTGAGTGTTACTACTGCCTCTATGATCCGAACTAGAAACTGATATCTTACTTTGGATTGATTGGTTGACGAGATTGCGAGGCCACTGCGCATACGACGAGGGGATGGAGGGGAATGCATTAGGAGGGTGTGGTGGCTTTCTATGGGTACGTTCTCCTTCCCCTTCCCTTCATTCAACCCACTAAGTTGCTGTTGCTATTTAGGACTTCGTTTGCGATGTTTTCGCGATGAAAAGCGTTTTGAAGTGGCCATAGAGTCGCCAGAGAGATTGAAATGAGCTCAGGACTGGGCTGGAAGGGTGACGTGGTGTCTCTTCGTGCAGATATTGGTGAAATAGAGCCTCTTAATTAGAGACCACGGCGAGCCATTATGGCTCGCCTTAAGGCAGCAAAAGAATAAAAGAGAGATAAAAGACAAATAGATAGATAGAATTAAACCTTCAAAGACCCATAAGCGAGTGCAGAGAAGGTGAACAGTCGAAGTAGAGGTGGTGGTGGTGGTGGACCGCATCGCGGACGCGTAAATTAGCTCGTACGTAATCCGATTGTTGACTGAAATGCGCGTCGAAAAGCAATTCACGTTTGCAGCTCGATCAACGTGTCGTGGCCATTCGTTTGGCTGGACTGATATCTATATTACCACAATATGAACAGATTCTTCGTGACGGAACCATATTAGCACCCCGCAATGACATTGAACATGGTGTGATTTGCTAGAAAATCACCCATTGCTGTAGAATATGAGGATGGATTGAAATTCTGCCACGAACAAACCATTGATATTACTTTTAACAAGATATTATGTCTCCTGAACGAAGTGATTGCGGCAGCCCACGCTCCAGCAAACGTGAATTACAACTGGCTATCTGTCTGGGCCACAAAATCGCCCATTTTTGGATCACATAATCCATCAACGGCACCAATGCTGGTTGGTGACAATCTGCCAACGTTGCCCACCCCCACTCCCCATCTTCGATAATTATTTCTTTTACTGTGCCCGACCCAGAAACGGGTCAGCCACAGTAGTGGGTCAAAATGGAATTGCTGGCCACTGAATGCTTGTAGCACCTCGAAATAATTCATGGGTACTCTTAAAGGAGAAATATATTATATCCTCGCCCCAATAGTACGACGCACTCCGGGAAGGTCTACAAATTTCAATCCTACAAATGATAGCCCCTGTTTCTGCTCTCATTGACCTGCGATGCTACAGCATGTCTATATACTAAATAAATCACACCGGAAATGACTGAGTGATATTCTGTATGGCATATGTTGGTATTCCGGGCACTCCGAAGCCTTCAAGATGTGCTTAAGACATGCTACATCAATCTATGGTCTTTTGAACCCTCCGCATAGAAGCGGGTCAAATGCTCTGGGTTCCCTTAGAAAAAGACATTTTTTTCTTCTGATGTTATGGATAGATGCATATGTGCGTTCCCTATGGCATAGAAGTTGACCGAAGTGCATAGCTCTGACGCTGATTTTCAAATAGCCATTCTCTGACAAACTGACCCGTTTCTAGGTCGGCGACAGTACGTAGTGAGTGGGAAGGAGTCTGGATGCGAAACCAGATGCGTCCTCATGCGCCAACTTTGAGCCCTGCTAGTGCCATACTTTTCAAACTCAGATAGATCGTGGGCGCCGCACACCTATAGCATGACTGCCCTTGTTGGGACGAGTGCGGGCTCGAGCGACGATGTGGGATCAACTGTAACAGATGGGAACTCACGCACATCCCTCATTTTCTTCGGGCTCGTCGTCGTTGCCGCCGTTCAATGCTGCTTCAATGTCAAGCACCCTCGCCAACCACTTCACCTGATCTTGCGTGTCTTCACATCTCTCTTGCAGCATACCATGCTGCGCGCGAACATCAGCAAAACCTGATTTGGGTCCCCAGTAGCGGCGAAAATCACTAGCAATTCACAATGTCACAGTGAGACACAGCACTATCACAGCCCCCGACAGTGAATCACGGAACCTGACAGTGCTAGACAGACTCACTCGCGTCTGTCACAGTGCTGTCCAGTTACATTGATTTTTGTACAGTACTTGCCCAAAGTGGGTCTCTAATGCAATAGATTATTCTTCAATCTCAGAAACCTTCAAGTCTTTGACAGCCGGCCCTGAACTCTGTGGAACGAGACGGGCAATGGCACCCGGGGCCTTTCATCAGCTCTCTTTCTTGAGCTCTCATGTCTAACTCTTAGAGTACGACGGCGATTTCTGTTGCGTCGGTTCTGGGTTCTCTGCCGGTACCTTGGGCATATTGGGACATCAACCAGTATCTACGCCGGCAGCATACTACCAATGCCAACAAGTGTTCCTGGTGGGAGTGAGCAAGGGCAGAGCTATATGGCTATGGTACGTTGTATTTCTCTTCATTGCTTTTCAACGTTTCTAATACATGTTATAAACTCAATGCCATTGAAATTTGACTCAATGTGTCTGCGCTTCGTGTTTTCATCTGCATTGACGGTACACTCGGTCACATACTCAACCCTCGCATCCCGGTTACCAGCAGTAGAACAGCCTGAGATTATGCCGGTACGTTCCTGGCTTTGCCTGACATTCAGAGTCTCAGTACTGATACACAATTTCTCTTGTGCAGGCATAGTGACGCTCACAAGGCTCAATGCGAGGGAACATGAGGGCGGGCCGCATAAGCAAGGATCGGGTGAGGTGGTTTTCATATATAAACTTAGCATTAGAATTTTGTAGTGCCTCGTCTCTGGTACATCCATTCCAAATAAAATGATTACAACTTGTCTACTATGTCTGATTTGAAGTACCTGGCATTGGGTCAATGGAGTGCTATAGTCTATATTGCCTGGTACTACACAGCGCTGTACAGAGCTTGGATAGATGCTGCTTGTGCCGTACAGCACTGGAACAGCGCTGTGACAGTTGTCGCGCGCACTGTTGTCAGGACCGTGGACCATACACGTTATACTACACCTGGTTGTACTTATACTTTACATGTGATGTCCTTCCCGATTCGTTTACTATTAGATTTTCGTATATATAGGCTATCTACTTGTTGTATCTAGCCAGACCTTTCTTTCCCCCCCCCGAACGACGACTTACTTGTCCAGTTCTCTCTGTGCTCTTAAGTCTTCGACTGAATCGTCTCTCTCGTGTCACCGCCACAGCTTCCGCTTGCGACCGTGACATATTTTGAACTTTAGTTTTTCGTCTCTAAATCTACTCTAGTCGACAACCCCGCCGGTCTGATCACCCAGCGTTACTGCGACTACTGTCCGACTCAATGCCTTATCCAACCCGACTTGCTGCTAGGATTGCTCGGGAGGGCGTCAGGTCAAACCCTGAATTGAATACGGATGAGGTGAGTACTATGTTTCCCCTCAACCGGAGCTCAGAGAATGCTCTGAGCTCACTCACTGACAACATTGAACCCGCCGCGGTTGAGCAAGACGCTTCCGCCGCAGCTACCAACGTCTCGGGAATCGAGACGCGTGGCGATGGAGCTCCCCCACAAGGGTTGAGCGATGGCTCCGCTTTAATAAGTGTTGATGCCCCTTGCTCCGGATCTCTTATCCGTGACGCCTCGATTGTGCCTTATCCAATGGCCATTGGATCTTCTGAAGAGTTTTCAGCGAGCAAAGGCACAACCTCAAGGAATAGACGAGTTAAAAGTTACTCAGCTAGTACACCTGTAGTAGGTAGAGATTCATATACACCTGCCTACTTTGGTGAAGTTGCAAATGCAAGTGGGCGAAATCGAAGCCCTAGTGATTGGAGTGAGTACCCAGATGATGGGGAATTAGGTGACGTGCCTGAATTTCCTCCAGTGAAGGTCAAGACTCCAAGCCACGCCAGTGAAATCTTCCGATACTTCTCCGAAGATCATTCGGCTGCAAAGGTACTCCAGGCCCGCATGGCCAAGGTACGGCATGTGGACGATGGATATGATAGCTCCTCGAGCTCGGATAGCTCTGATAAGGAAAACACAGATCCGAGTGCTGGCGAGGATGTGCCTGAGAATAGCCAATCTCCAAGATACCGAGCAAGATTCGGCCTCAACGGGATTAGCATACAGGGATCCGATGATATGTTGCCTGAAGAAGTCAGACACGTTGCCTCTGGGTCTCGGCAGAGAGAAACAAACTCCAGCCCGAGGATACCGTATTTCCAAAAAGAAAAATGGACAAAAGAAGGCCCGTCGACTCCAAGCAATCAGGATTCTGATGATGATAACTCCTTGAAAAAGGAGCAAGTCAAGTTTGATGCAGACCTAGCACAAAGGATGCAAGAGAACAAGTATAAGGATGAGCCACGAGTGACAGCCCGAGGTTTCAGTTCACGTTCTCGATCTAAGCGATATCTAGATGCTGAGATCATGGCCAAGGCAAACGATCATTTGAAACAGCAATTGCGAGCCATGCGAGCGAGACTCCAAGAGAAATTTGTGCCTGAAGAGCGCCAAAAATCGGCAATACCAGGTAGACCGTCGAGAACAAGACTGTTGCCACAGCAATTGGCCCCCAAAGCCTCGAGTCCACTCAATATTGCTCCTACTCGTGCTTCGAGCAGTCTACCTACGAATAGTGTGATGTATCAATCTATACACGGATTCAGTAGGAATCAAGGCCAACTCGGAGGCGCTGTTGGACCTGGATATGGACCTGCTGGTGATGTATTTGACCAAGAGCCAGATTCTGATCATGCATCTGACACGGACGAAGTTAAAGAATACAAGCGTGAGGCTCGTCGTATGCATAGAAGTCAGTTGTTGAGAATGAAGTATCAACAGAGCTTTTTGAAGCCGATAGTCCCCGATAAGTATGACGGATCGCCCGATGCGGAGCAATACGTCAAGTTCATGGACCAAGTGCGAGACTATGCTGAATCTGCTTGTCTGGACCTGAAACAGACGATCAGACTTGCTGGGAGCTACTGTACAAAGGCAGCTTATGCTTTCTACGACATGGAGGTTCGCCGTAGTAGCCGAACATATGCCCAACTAGGTCAATTTTTCGAGGCCATGTTTGATTATTTGTTCCCGGCAAATTTCCGATCGGAGCAGCGAGATAAATTCTTCAAACTGTGGCAGAATGACACAAAGTCATTGGATTATATCAGGAAGTTACAGACAATTGGAAAGTCTGCTGGTGATATAACCACACGAGACATAGTATTACACTATTGGACTCACGGAGATCCAGCTGTGGTAGCTAAATTAATTTCATTGCGGTTGAATGAATACACTGCTGAGCTAGATGACATTTGTGACAACATAGTAGTTGCCGAGCAAATGATTGAAAAGGAACAAGCCGCCCTAAGGAAGCAGCGGCGAGGCGACACCAAGAGCTCGAGGGCCGACAAGCCTGAAAGACAAGACAGCTCTAGGAAAAGTGCCAACATGAGTGCAGGATCGACGAACTTGTCGAAGTCACGAACCTCAAACCGAAATGGCTCACGGAATATCCAGAATGGTGACT
Source organism: Athelia sp. TMB (assembly GCA_014898675.1). Lineage (NCBI taxonomy): Eukaryota > Fungi > Basidiomycota > Agaricomycetes > Atheliales > Atheliaceae > Athelia > Athelia sp. TMB. Next base: position 25,219 of record JACXVL010000579.1, read on the forward strand.
GTCGTGATCGAGGCTCTGGAGAACAGCGCACAGCCTACAAACCGATGGATGAAGCACTTAAGAAGCGCCTCATGGCGGAAGGACGGTGCTTCCTTTGTCAATCGAAAGATCACATTGGAGCTAACTGTCCCGACGCGTTGAACAAGAAGCCGCCGGGACAACGTGCTGTAATGAGATCGAATGCAGTATCAATTGCCGATGCTGAAGCTCGTCTAACTGCACTGGATGCCGGAGCGGCAATGGGACTGTTCGGAGTCGCCGTATATGAGCAAACAGACGCTGAAAACGGCGAAAACTCACCCGAGAAGCCTAATGAGTGGCAGGATGTACCCGAGGACTGGGTCTTCCGTGATTCAATGGGCTATATAACTCATGAGTAGACACTTAGACCAGAATTCGAGTGTACTTACCATGAATTGGACCGAGTGACAGAGGCTCTGCAGGTAGCAGCGTGCTCCCTAGCGCTTGCAGCACCCTTCCCTGGTGATGATAACTATAGAGGAAGCCCTGTAAGCGCTAGACAGTTCAAATGGGCGTCATATGGCAGTCCCCAGAAGTATGTGCTAATGGACACTCACACGGCAGAAGGATATGTAATCCTGTTTTGTGATTTGGTGCATCCTAAGTTCAATGTAGTTGACTGGTTCAAATCTGTTTCAAAACTGAGACAATTTGCCGGACTCTTTGATATAGACGACGCACCTGATGCTTACATTCCGGAAGTGGTGATCGCAGAGCGCAGCTTTGCAGAGGCACGATCAGTCGCCACTTTCCCTATGTTTGAGTGGCAACAGGTAGGCGGTGACTCGGAGGATGAGGACTGTTCCGCCACTGCCTCTGACACCAGTGACAATGAGCCTATGCAGCCACTAATGTTGGCCAGTGACTCGAGCGGCTCAGAGGACAGCGATGGAGATTCAATGCCACCTCTACAGTCAGTGGCTGCCTCATCTGACAGAGGTTCTATGACACACCTGAGTCTGTATGCCGCGAGTAAGCTAAAGGCAGATATAAACGCGTTAGAGAGGAATGCGTCGAGAGTGAAGGCCGACAAACCTGGGTTTGACAGGATCGTGCCTAAACCTGTTGTCATTGTAGTCAAGATTGATGGGAAGCCGTGTCGTGCATTGGTTGACACCGGCTCCCTGTCGGATTTTATTTCAACTACGCTGGTTGATCAGCTGAAGTTGAAGTATGAAGTGCTCGAAAAGCCACTCACATTGCAGTTGGCGGTTTCCGGTTCAAGGAGTAAAGTCAAAGTCCGCACAACTGCTAAATTTGAATATCAGGAGATCAGCGAGTCACGAGCGTTCGACATTATCAATATCGACACATACGATTTGATTTTGGGAACACCGTGGCTGTTCCAACACAAGGTGTCTGTCAGCTTTAATCCAGCGCAGGTCAGTGTGCGAGAAATCGCTTCAGTGCCCCTGAAAGGAGACCAGACATTGACACTGGAATCCAGATCTACCGAAATGTTGAAGGCAAGCATATCTGATATGCGAAAGGAGTTAGAGGATTATGCGGCCAAGTGCTGTAAGATTGCGAGTGATACACCTCTTCCGCCATTCAGAGCAATAAATCACACTATACCCTTGATTGACGAGAATAAAACATATTCTTGGCGTCCTGCGAAGTGTCCCGAGGCGTTGAGACCATTGTGGCGTAAGAAGCGTGACGACTACGTGTTGACAGGACGCTGGAAGTTCCAGAATGCAACGAATGCTATACCTCTGTTGATTTTGAAGAAGCCTTCGAAAGATGGAGTAACTCGCATTAGGACTGTGTTCGATAGCCGGGAGCGGAATGCGAACTCACTCAAGATGTCCTCGCCACTTCCTGAAATTGACAGCATATTGCGTAACGTCGAGTCGCATCCGTTTCGCTCAATTGTGGACAACTCTGAGGCATACGAACAAGTGCGCATTATCCCAGAGCACGTTGAACGCAGCTGCTTTGCGACTCCTGATGGTACAATGGTTAGCTTGGTCATGCAGCAAGGAGACTGCAATGCATCGGCTACTTACCAGAGCTTGATGAATCATATTTTTTCGGATATGATTGGTATTATTCTAGACGTGTATCTGGATGATATCGTCATTTATTCTGACACTGCGGAGGAACATATCAAGCATGTTAAAGCGGTTATTGACCGTTTAGAAGAGCATAAATTTTACCTATCTGCTCGCAAACTGTTCTTCTTTTGTGAGGAACTGAAAATCCTCGGCCATGTAATTGACAAGGATGGTATTCGGATGGATCCTGCGAAGGTAGATCAGGTTGCGAACTGGAAGACTCCTACAAATAAGGCTCTACTCAGCTCATTCATTGGATCTGTGGGCTATCTTGCGCCGGGTTGCATGGGTGTGCGCGTCCCGATGCAACGCCTCTCGAAACTTGCTGCCCCGAACACACCCTGGTCCTGGAACGAGACGGACCAGTGTGCGTTTGATGAGGTCAAAGCTACGGTTGAGAAGTGGCGTGAGTTGAGACGCACCTCCATAGATTATTCGCCGGAGGGCGAGTCTATTAATCTGGTAACAGATGCGTCACTGACAGGTGGAAGCGGGGTGGTTTTGCAAGGAAGCGATTTCCGAACCGCCCGAGTGATTGCATTCTGGTCAGGCAAGTTTAATGCCGCTCAACAGAATTATCCTGTACACGAACAGGAGCTGTTAGCGATAGTGGAATCATTGAAGCGATTCAAGCACTTACTGATAGGTGTTAAATTTCGTATATACACAGACCACAAGGGTCTTGAGTGGATTACAACGCAAAAGAAACTGTCACCACGACAGGCTCGTTGGTTAGAAGAGATCTCTGAGTTTGATTTCGAGATCACGCACGTACCGGGCGAGGAGAATGTACTTGCTGATGCGCTCTCGCGGATATATAGCAATGAGAGCAAAGGCACTGTGAGAGCTGCGTCAGAGTATGTCTCGGTGGAGCCAGAAAACGAACCATCAAAGCTAGTTCTGAACATGATATCGACACCCTGCTATACAGCAGGTCCTATATTTCTGGGGGCCGCAAAATCGAGACGCACGAAGGCATCTGGAGGGCGTAAGGCTTTCCCCAATGCCAAGAAAGTGATCTTAAAGGTTAGCGAACCAAAAGTATCACTGGAGGGCGTGATGGGGTCTGAAATCGATGATACAAACCCCAAAGACACGAACTCACCAGCTGGAAGTCATAGTGCGGATGCCCCATCGCCTAAAGCACCTAAAGCAAAGGAAATAGATGTTTTCAATCCAGATATTGAAGAACTAAACGCACAGGAGGCTGAGGTTGATAGCGAAGTTGAAGAATCAACTACGAACACGTCAGCCAAAGAAATACTTAGTGAAGCTCCTGTTGGACTTACTGAGGTTCTGGATGCTGGTGATCCGGCACTGGACATCCACAGACGACTTGTTGGACGTTATGGCGAAGATTCATTGTTCAAACTCGTTCTAGAGAATCCAAAAGCTTACAAAAACTTCGAAGTCAGTAATGGGCTAGTATTTCTGAAGGAAAAGGATGCCCGAATACTGTGCATACCTGATATTACTGTGGGCTCTCGGAGGATTAGAGAGATGCTCATAAGTCATGCACATTCGATTTTAGCTCACCTCGGACCAAGAAAGACTGTGACTTATCTCAGAGAAAATGTGTGGTGGCGCGAATTGACTGAGGATGTTCACGCTTATTGCGACTCCTGTGGGGTCTGCAAAACATCGAAGCCGTCTAACCACGCCCCGTACGGCCTACTTAATCCTCTCGAGGTCCCCAGCCGACCTTGGGAGACAATCGGAGTCGATTTCGTAGGGCCATTGCCACCTTCAAAGAATATTAATGGAATTTTCGATATGGTGATGGTAGTAATTTGCCACCTCACCTCGATGGTGCACTTGGTGCCCAGTAAACAAGGGTTCGGCGCAAAAGATATCGCCGAATTGATGTTTGACCGAGTGTATAAATTACATGGGATGCCTAAGCACATCGTGAGTGACAGGGACTCGTTATTTACAAGTACATTTTGGAACCGATTGAATGAGCTCACCGGTATCCAATTGCGAATGTCCTCTGCCTACCATCCTGCATCTGACGGTGCGACGGAGCGCGCTAATCGTACAATGACTCAGATGCTCCGTCAGTGCATCAGGTCGGATCAGAGAGACTGGGCGAAGCACATACCGGCTATCGAGTTCGCCATGAACTGCGCGTGCTCTGCGACCACTGGATATTCCCCATTCATGCTGAACAATGGTCGGATGCCTCGCTCCATGATCTGGGATCGAGAGATAACGTTTCCAGGGGTTAGAGTATTCGCCCAAAAGATGAAAGATGCTATCCTTACAGCGCATGACGCAATTCTCGAGGCACGAGTAAAACAAACCAGAATAGCCAATCGGAAGCGCAAGGAGGCTCCGTTTGTGGAAGGCGATCTGGTGTACCTTAGCACCAAGAATCTGAGCCTTCCCAAAGGGCGAGCCCGTAAGCTGGCACCGAAATTTGTTGGACCTTATAAGATATTAAAGGAATATGAAAATAACTCGTTTCGACTGGACTTACCTGCCGAGCTTCGCCAACGAGGTGTACATCCCTCGTACCATGCAAATTTGCTGAGGATACACATTCCGAATGATGACCGACGTTTTCCTGGGCGACAAATTGATCAGCTTGCCTCTATCGGGAATGCCGATGAGTGGGCAGTTGATAGAATAGAAACGCACCATGGAAAAGGCCCCACAGCCATGTTTAAGGTCCTGTGGAAGGCTGGTGATACCGCGTGGCTTCCCTATGCTGAGGTTGATAAGTTACTAGCACTGGCTCAATATTTTGAGTTACAAGGAGTTACTCACGTTGGAAATTTGAAAATGAACATTGTGGACGAGGCTCCAGATGATGATATTCCCTTATCTACAATTAGATTTGAGGACTGCGGGAATCTTCTGCCGACAGTGGTGAATGATAAGGAGTGGACAAAGTTCAACTCCGATTCGTACCTGGGATACAGACTGCTCCCGAGAAGTGAGACCTGCACTTATAAGCAGCCTGCTATAGCGAGTAAAATAGAAAACACTCACTTTTCCCCCACAATGGCCACTCACAACGCTACTTCTTATTTCTCTGGTGCCCAACTTGCTGAGTTTGGCCGCTATAATGCCCTGCTCCGAGACCTATCCCGCCGCGGTGAGAGGCCTACCCCATACTCGCACCCCGAGCCCCAAGGATATGTCGAATGGGTCCTTCGCGAGCAGTTTCGCCGCGAGGTCGCGCTGCCGGAGTGGATCCCTCACGTCTACGCCGAGGTCAACGGACGCATGACTATGGTCCTGGCACCCAATGCTCCTCCCGAGGAAGTCCCCACCTATCGTCTGGCAGTTCCTGTCAACGAGAGGCCGGGTGCCGCTGTGAGGCCCCCTGTTGAGAGGCGCGTCAAGAGACCGGCGGCTAGGGCTGAAGAGCCAGCCAGGAGCATCAGCGAGGAGGAGAACTATCAGTTCCGCCGCGCTGTGATCCAAATCGCCCTGAATAATTCGGGTGTTAACAATCGTGAGCCTTATCGTCATGATATTTGTCACAAATTTCCATTTTCCTTATATTTTACACTATTTTATATCACACTCTATCGCATACAGCGTAGACATATTCTCATCACGGTCTCAGTTACATACTTCAACCGTGGGAACCTGTACAGTTCACATACTAGTCCACCATCGGATCTATTGATCATTAGATTAGATACCTCGGTTATACCTTGGGGATCAAGGATCTATCAAGGAGATACTTCGCAACACCATTGCTCCGTATCATGGTCATTTGACCTGTTCCACATGGGCATTAGATATCAGGGATTAACGCCATTGGTCCAGCTCTTGATATGAGCACACGCTGTCGTAATTATTCCATTTGGACATAGGATATAGCACGTAGCACTATGTATATATAGAGGCATGACTGCAGGACGATTCCTCAGTCTAATTCACTTCATTAAAGACTAAGGTCTCAGCTCTCTCAAGCAGTCTTGATCTATCTCTATCACTATCAATCTATTCACACCCTTTGTCCGATTATATTTTGGTGAGTAACTAGCAGAGACTGTTCCATTTGAATTAGACTCCCCCCCTACACCCCTGCGCTGCAAAGCGTACTGGTGGTGCTTTTCTTCTTTCTTATTCTAGGTTGGCTCTTCAATGATGTCGTACCCCTTCGTCTGTTAAGACAATCTCGGACCTCAGAGATAAGAGGTAGTGTGCACTTCATTGTGCATGCGAAGTAATGGCTATACCTTCATATGCCCAGAAGGCTAGGCAAGGTCTTCAATGACCAAGCCTTGGATGCGTGATCAGTGGAAGGCCTGAAAACCTACATTGCTATCACATTTCAAGGTTGTCTAGGCGGAGGTAACCGCACTTCAGACTACCCCCTTTTGGATGCACAGAGCACCTTTAATATGGTCAGAATATATATGCTCTGAGCCCTTCTGGGAAGAGGTCGTTTGATTGTTCCCACCACTTTGTGGTGTGATTGGTGGGTGATAGGGGGTGGTCAGTGGACATTATGGAGTGGTGCAGTGGGTTGCCTCTGTGGTCACTGTACCTAGGGGTTGTGGTGCGTGCTACTGTGGTTACTACTGTGGTCAGTGGGGGCTCCTGATGGTCGCTGTTGTGGTCGGTGTAGGGGTGGCAGGGGTCCTTGGCCCGAAAAAAGTGGCGAAATTGCGGGTGAATTATGGGGGGTGGGGGTGCACTGGAGATATGATGTGTGTCTATTTGTATACATGTATATGTGCTCACTCAGTATAGGAATGGCCTTTTTGTACTGGGCCTGTCCCCTATAAGCCAGGCATTGACACTGATAGCATTGGACTAGTAGTGTTGGACGGGGGTAATAAATGTACCATGATCATCTGGGTGTTGGTCACAGATATGCCAGAGGCCCAAGCTGGCTTGGCCGGTTTGACTGAGCATACACTCATATTGATGGAGAGCAAGATAGCAGTGATGTGACCTGTTAAGGCTGGCTGTCCATACCCATGCTCAGTGACAGCCTTACAAATGGGTATGGGCCAGTTGGTCTTACACGAGCTTCGGAATGAGGGTCTTATGGCTGGTTCAGTGATAGGCATGCTCTGGAATATTGGTCCTAGTATTTGTCAAAAACTATGGTACATGCAGTCCGCTAGCTGCGACCTTACTCTGTGTGATGTTTCTACGGTAGAAGTCCCACGTAACATAATTCACCCCACTGTCACCGTGTAGCAAAGGCACAGCAGTGCTAATTTGTGGAATGAAGTGAAGGTATATGGACAACTTGAGCAATGAGGTAGGTGTACATCAGCAAAACCTGGTGGGAGAATGGTCTATAGCAGTCTGTACAGCGCTGTACAGCACTGTACAGATGGGGACCTTTCTATAATCTCCTATAGCTCTCTGTACAGCGCTACACAGGTACACCAGGTTTTGCTGATGTATGGTGTCACCCATATCACCACAGACACCCAATTAACACAAGTCTGCCATCACAATACCCAAGAACGTGACCACAGGTCATTAGAGAGGATGTTTGAACAACCACAGGGGTCATTTGGGAGTAGTTGAGCTCGACCATGGTCACTGTTAGCTTGCACTTTAATGACTGAGGGGAGATTTAATGACCACAGGTCAGAAAAATGAACACTTGGACGACCATGATGGTCATTCCGGATGGGCAGAGGAGCATCAAAGTACGACCATGGTCATTGTGAACCTCAATATAATTGACCCCAAATGGGAGAATAATGCCCATGGTCAATTAAGAGAACAGTGGAGTGACCATAGTGGTCTTTGTGACCGGCAAAGTGGCCTCAAAATATGACCATGGTCACAAGAAATGATAGAATACTGACCATTGGGTATTAAAATGGATTTTAAAATGACCATAATGGTCACCCAAATGATTATGGTCACTGGAACGTGGTCACCCATGGTCACCGAGAACCTTGTCTCATTTGACCACGGTCACCAACATGTGACCTCTGCGGGTAAGGTGACGACCACAGGTCACTCCAACAACAAGACACTGGTACCAATCACTGACCTTGGTCATTTGAAAGAGCGAATTTAGTGACCACAGCGACGGCTTTGACCACATACTTGCACACAGCAGCTACTGTGGTCACTAACAGAGACTAAGTAGTGACCATGGGTCACCTCAACAGCAAGCGTGGTCCATATTTCCTGACAGGGAACTAGTGTCAAGACACAAACAAGTGCGAGTTTATATGATATGAAAGGCTTAAATGCTGTTTTTGACTGATGAATACATATATCTGTGTGCTAGAGCAAGTTCATACCGGTCTCGTGTGACAAGGCCATCTGTAAGGTGTAATGTCATTGTAGTTGCAAAATGAGTGGTTTACATGGCACTCATATGTGTCAGGACCTGTGGATACCTTGGACAAAGCAATAGGTTTGAGAGCGATGAGAGAGCAAACAATGGTTGGGTAGAACAGGTTGTAGATTGACGAAAGAGGTCTGTGAGATGGAGAACATCGACACAGACCTAGGCAGTTTATATACACATGATAAATAGTACACTAATTAGCTATGAATAAGCGGGGCCGCTGATGAATCGGCTGACTGAGCCAGATAAGAGTCACAACACTTGGAACATGAACTTGACAAGGTAACAGTGAATATCAACCCGTGTGGCTGTACTGGTTTATATATGCCGTGCTCTCGCAATGAGAGCACGGTAGTTTTAAAGGTTCTAGCCGTCCGGGACGGCTTGTACGGTGGCTTTGGCTCTAGCCGTCCGGGACGGCTTGTACGGTGGCTTTAGTTCTAGCCGTCCTGGACGGCTTGTACGGTGGCTTTATACATGACACGAGCGGGGTCGTGACAATATGAGGCTTGTTGATCGGTGAGCCACAATGGGTGGCCCTCCACCAGTCCATGTCTCCACATGATGGTCAACAAAACAATTGAGCAGCAAATACTTGACATTCATCACAACAGAGTCAACATTGGGCACTGTGATATGGCCATATTTTAGTACTGAGAAATACTGCATTTATGTGTACTCAAATGACCTTAGGTTCCCAGATATCTTCTGTGGCTGATGCCACTGGTAAGGTCCCAAGTTCATTTTATTACGTCACATGGAACAAACTTGTAAGTGGTTCCAAATTAAGTGTGAAACAGGACTTCGAAGGCCTCTTTGTTTGGGCAAGACTCTGGCAAAAATCAAGGGCCATTGCCCTGATTCTTTGGGTGACAGTCAAGAACAATAGAATAGGATCTGTTCAGAGGGCCTTGGCCCAACATGACAGACCTAAGGGTGCATGACTTGCAAATTCTGTGACCGCAAGGGAGAAAGAAATGCTCTGGAATAACCCAATAAAAATAGAATATGGTCAATCATATCAGGTAGACAATTGACCAACTGGTCACTGTTATCTAACCACAGCATGCCCCAATGAATGCACCATCTGTACTGACCACAAGAATGTAATGACCTGTGATCACTCCCATGTGACTTATATGATTGACCATGAAGTCACTGTGTTCTGACCACAGCTTGACTTGGTCCTTAGATGGCAGGCGATGAACGCACCAAAGGTAACGACCACAGAAATACAGTGCCCACAGGTCATTATGCCCTGACCACGATACAGAGTGGTCGCTATGAAGGCAAGATCGATGCACTACGACAAGCGACCACACAATGCCTCTGACCACTGCACATCTCATTAGGACATTGTTACTGACCACATGGTCATTTCGTTGTAACCACGGCAAACAGTGGTCATTGTATACGAAGAGCTCCAGGCACCGTGTGAAGCAACCACGTAACGCTAGCGACCACACGTCACTTCCTTGTGACCACATCGCAGCAATGCAGACATAATCTCTGACCACAGCAAGCCATGGTCAGTACATAATCGAAAATAAGTCACTTCCTTGTGACCACATGAGTGACCACATGGTCATTGTGTTTGGACCTTACCGTGCTACAATAATCATGAGGGACGAAGTCCAAGTACCATAAGAAACAAGTATTGCAAAAGATTTTACAACACGGACCACGTGGTCACTATGTTCTGACCGTGGAGAACGCAACAGACTCTTTGGTCATTACTCTGTGAGTACCGGCGGGGAACAAATGCCGCCCACAGGTCACTACTGCACGCACTAACAGAACAACTGGGCAGAAACAACTGGGCAGCAAGTTAAACGGTTGGCACACACGTGCTATTAAAAGCTAGATAAGGAATATGGGCGATAGCAAGAGAGAGCGATGATAAAAGCG
>JACXVL010000058.1:0-24924 GCA_014898675.1 Athelia sp. TMB
AACCTAACCCTAACCCTAACCTAACCTAACCCTAACCCTAACCCTAACCCTAACCCTAACCCTAACCCTAACCCTAACCCTAACCTAACCCTAACCCTAACCCTAACCCTAACCTAACCCTAACCCTAACCCTAACCCTAACCCTAACCCTAACCCTAACCTAACCTAACCCTAACCCTAACCTAACCCTAACCTAACCCTAACCTATCCCTCGCTCTACCCATTCACCACTCTCCCATACAATCTTCATCCAATTCTCCCTTCACTTCCATCACCCACTTCTACCCCGTCCACTGCTTATACTTGATCTGACACTGATCCGTCTCTGCGTTACCCACTGGTCCAACGGTCCCATTGACCGTCGTATCATACACACTTCTACCCTGCACTGTCATGTCATTGACTGTCGTGGGTTACGCACCGGTTCAATGGTGGCATGCACCCTGCTACAATGCCCACTGGTCCCATGTCCTGCCGTACCATTGCCTGTCTTGGTATACGCACTGGTACAATGGTCGCACTCGTACATTTTGTGGGTTGCACTGTGGTAGGTTATGCAGCCATAGCGTCGACTCTCATAGGTTACGCACCCATACATTATGCACTGGTAGCATTCCTGGGATACCCACTTGTAGGTTTCGTGGCTCAGACTCTGGCAGGATACCCACTCGTAGCATCCACTGTTGCAGGTTCCACTGCCATAGGTCACCCACTGGTAAGTCACGTACAGGTAGGTCACATACGGTTAGCTCACGTACAGTTAGGTCATGCACTAGTCAGTCACATGCGGTTAGGTCATGTACGGTTGGGTCACGCACTGGTCGTTCATGTACGGGTGGGTCACGTATCGGTGGGTCACGTTTGGGTAGCATACATAGGTCACGCACTGGTTGGTCACGTACGGTCAGGTCACGTATGGTTAGGTCACGTACGGTGAGGTCACATACGGTGAGGTCACGTACGGTTGGGTCACACACTGGTAGGTCACATACTGGTCGGTCACCTACGGGTAGGTTACGCACTGGTAGCATACATAGTAGCTTTGCGAGGATACCCACTCGTACGTTTCGTGGCATGCACTGTGGTAGGTTATGCACTCGTAGGATGCACTGTCATAGCATACACTCATCCAGCCTTCCATCACCAGGTCAAAGTACACCGTGATATCGTCACCGGTCATTCACATCCCAAGGTCCACGGTTATTTGTCCTGGGTCACATGTCAGTCACTCCCGGTCCCTGGTATCATCAAGTTTCATCCCCGTTTCATCCAGTTTCTGCACCGAAACCTGCCCATGTCCCCTGGAAACCTCAGTATCATTAAGTTTCAACTTCATTTCACACAATTTCATTCAAGAAACTGACTGATACCACTTTGAAACCCCAGTATCATCTTGGTTTCACCCAGTATCATTTTGGTTTCACCCAGTTACACCGGTTTCTCCCCTAGGCTGCCCAAAATTCTCGTTTCCCCCCTCCCGCCTCAACCCGACCACCCACCGCTGTTTCAAGCGCAGATTACCCACAAACCAAGGGTCTGCCATACCCGTCCGCACTCCGCGAACACCTACCTCACAATATAGACCTTGGATGTACCCCCCCCCGGGGGTCCAGGGCAGTTGTATATCAGGGGGCTCTAGGTGTTTCGTTCTCTATTTTAATTATCCTTAATTTATCAAATAGGCGCCCGGCGATCATAAGCCGGGTAGCCGCAGTGCTTCGACGCTTCTATGACATCATCTGCCCCTGACGGGGCGGGAGCCACCTCGGAGCCGCAAGGCTCCGTTCCGCCTCGGGTTTAATTACTCGGGGCGGCCCGCGTGGTACCGTGCCGCTCCGGCGACATGGCTAAGTTGGTGTTGTAGTCGCGCTCTGCCCTGCGGTTCATTCATAAGCCCTATACCCTGTATTTAGCCGTATTTAGCATGCGTAGTCTAGTCATGGGTTTGCGCAGCACCTTAATCAAGCTGCGCAGTCGATAGATTAGGACATTAACTTGTCTTTAGCTGACTCAACGTATGTAGAGCGCAGTAGATAGAGATCGATTAGATTGTGCGCAGTCGGGCAACTAGTGCCCACTGAACTTCCGCACCGGCAGTAAATAGTACCCCTTAGCCGAGCGTTAGCCACCACCCACTAGTATAAATAGTAGAGACTCTGATGAGTAACAATACAACGAAAGTTCTGCCCCGGCCACGAAAGCCAGGGTTTACTTAGTCCTACTTTTGCCTTGTATCCCTCCCATCTCTTGCACGCACTCACCTCGCTAACGCTCGGCTGCATCCACCCTAACCCTAACCTAAGTCTTGTCTGGTGCACACAGAGTACTACTAGCACGCACCACAGCTGGTATTCCATTCCGTATTCGCCAACCATGGTATTAGAGAAAAAAGCGGAACGGGTCATGGTTGAATCGCATCTCGGTGCCAAGTATGCATATACAGATTATGGAACTTCGTCAAAGGCTAGACTATCTAGTGACTATACTCCGGGTGCTATTTCAAAATCCCGCGCAATCTCCTTGTCTCTTGGCCTCCCACAGCACCATCAAACTGATTCTGTAATCAGGAGGATTCCCATCTGCTCATCTGAACTGGGCGAAGCGCCCGCGAAAGCCGACTTAGGGAAATGGATTTCTCCCCGCCACGAGTGGCCGACTGTATAAAGGGTAGGGTCAACGGACATTCTTACACATCATCTCCACTTTCACCACTAATACTCAAGCATCCAATCTACACCATGAAGTTTACCACTATCACTGCCTTTGTCTCTCTCGCCGCCCTCGCCCACGCCAGTCTCATCGAGAAACGCGAAGCGTTGATCGCCAAAAATCCCAGTTCGTCCCCTACACCCTCTCACACGATTACTCATTTGTTGACGCATATTCTTCCTGAATCTTCAGCGGCAGCGTGCACCGGATCGAACCATTACGACTATTATCACTGCTGCAAGTACTACGCGAATGGTGTCGGCGGGGAGGTCATTAATGGAGGTATGTTGTCATCAGGACCCTCTCATTCGCTACACATGTGCTCATATATTACAACTTATCACAGGGTGCAACCTCAGCGGCGGGAATCTTTACTGCGACCCAAGCTATGCTTCTCTGTGCCATAATTAAACTACTCAGTAGTTAAGCAAACGGCAATCAATTTGAGGCAGGTTTATGTTGCCCGTCGGGTTCTCTCCTTGCGTATTGTGTAGTACTGCGCCTTTTCTCCAATAAATCACCCTGTATCTTACCCATATAATCGACCGCCCCTTTAAACTACCACTTATCCACTGAGGCCCTATTCCGGTCCCGTGCGCAATCCGAAATATTAGAGGCGGGTCGGCGTTCAACCTTAATCCAAAATTGAAGGAAAGTCCAACTCAACTTGTCGCTTCTCGTCTGTACGCGCACGTTGAGATTACTGCTCAACCCGAACCGTGCTGTTGGCCCCGCGCCGCTATTCAATCGGGTTGCTTTCGGTTTGGATTCTCTATCCATATCTTCTGAATGATTGAGGTATCAATTTGGCGAAGACGCAAGGTGGCTGCGTCCTGGGACTGCTCATCTGGCCGGCGAAAACACCACCGTCCCAATCTTAGCAGTATATATCTTTCAAGAGGCGAAGTTGTTGTCCATCACGCTGTAAAGTGAATACAATTCGGCTCTTAATACTATCATTTCGATGGGGGACCGTATATGCTGATTTCTTCGCCCGCTCGCGATAATGATTTACACCGGCTCCACCAGCTCGGTTGTCAGCGCATCTGGCGTCCCAAAGACCGGCTCTCCGCTCGAGTCGAATGTAATCGGCTAAAATGAACGAGTCATGGCAAATACTCAGCATTGCAGAGCAGGGGCTTTCATGTTCGTCACTAACCTGAACGGCGGTGTGGCGCGTGCCATCGCAAGCCACAGCCGAGCTGCTGGAGTAGTGATAGACGAGCCATATCTCGTCAGTACTAGGGCTATATAGAGTTGGCATATCAGTAGACGCTGGCGGGGCACAACCAACGAAGGCACCTTAGGAACCATCCGTTGTGTCCGGTCTTTCAAAGTACAAGTAATCAGCCCTGTTCAAAGGATGATGCTTAACAACGCACTCCGTAGAGACTTAGAAAATTGGCCATGATTAGATAGTGCTACTGGAAAGGAGCAAAATACATACCCGTTAGCTGAGCTGAAAACTGGTCCTGACGTGGTTTTAGTCCTGTCATGTTCAAAAATCCGGTTAGCGACGGACAACTGTGCATATTGACAGTGGCCCTTACCACGAGGCAGCCAGGAGTGGATTAGTTCCAGTCAGCTCCAGTTTCCCGAGCGAGTAGCTGCTCGTCGCGCAACTGGATGCCGAGACTGGAGGGAAGAAAATCAGAGTTACCCAGCCACGAATTGATTGTGCGACATACAGGTAAGCCACGTCTTTCCGCCGTGATAAAGAGCAGCTGCGTACAAGTTTACGATCGTCAGCTCCGCGCATATGTCAATCAATCATCGTACCCGGTCCCTCTTCCACATTCCCTCCCACCTCTTCCCAAGCATAGGCAGGGCAGGAAATTTCATACGCGTCGCTAACGGTCGTTGCAGTGAGGAACTCGCTGTATCAACAATAGTTGAGTCGGACTACAAAGGAGAAGAAAGGAAGATACGCACGCGATCCATAGGCACTGGTATGCGCCGACGAAACTGGAATATACAAGGTACTCTCCAGAAGACAGAATGAGCACAGTCGGGTCGATGGCCCAGTCGTTATTATTCGGGATGACAATTTGGTCTGTGCATATCGCGTCAGGGCAAACTCAGCCAGTGAGAAACTAGTGCATACCTTCGAATGTCCAGGTTGACGCCCAGATGTCAGTAGTTGAGCTTCGAAGCGCATAGATTCTCTGGTCGTCGAGGGTATCGGCACTGCCGGCCACGTAATATCTGCAGGGCAATCTCAATTAGCAAAGCGCCTGCCAAGAGGACCCGGCAGTGTGCACATAAACCAAGCTCCTTCTACCGACTTCCAATGGATTTCCGGGGCCCCTGTGTGGGTTGTTCATCTGCGAAGAGATTACTCTGAGTTCAGGGATGGCCACTTACAGACGTTGCAACATCGCGACGCGGTTGTATCAGTATACACGACCTTAGGGGTTGCGTCTTTGAGATCTTGCAAATTCTGTGGATATATTAGTAGGGCGCGGTTCGGAGGGCGTGAAAAACTCACGGCACCGCGGCTAATTTGGATGTTGGTCCAAGTGGTAGCTGCAAGGCAGAGCATAGTAAAGTTAGAGGTGTTTGACGCGCAAGGAAGGAAAGCATACTCGTCAAATAATAGTAGCCCTCTTGGTAGACCATGAAGGGATCTGAACCGTCGACTGTCTTGATTGGATTGTCGAACGCGCTGCACGGTATAAAGAGCAGTCCGAGGACATGAAGCAAAAAGAAGAAAACCGAATGCATCCTGTGAATTGACTGAGGTGGGAATGAAAGGGAAGAATGGAGAAGTATACCGTCTTTATACACCTGAAGAAGCTCAGCACAGCGCCATTACAGTGCCCCGAATCAGCAGATCACACATCCTTGCATCTGACAATGTGCACTGGAGCGGGCCGTCGAAGAGAGCGTACCGGCGCGCGCCGACATCAAGGTGCATAGATGATATGCACTGTACAGCCAGCGGCGTGCTTGTGACCAGCAAGTCGGTCACGGTAGATAAACAAGAGATCCGCAGTTTTTGCGCAAAGGGACGACGGCCCAGCGAGCGAAAGAGGTTTTTGAAGCTGAGTGCGAATGCGCCTGAGAGCTTTAGATGATAAAAGATAGTCTGTTCTGAGGCTCTCGTGGGTATCGATAGCACAACTATGCCTCCAGACTGGCTCAGGTAGAATCAGAAACAGAAACCCCAGCAATCTTTGATCTGGTCGTGACCGACGACTCGGACAAGTGAGACAGCGGCAGCACTAGCGTCATTGAGGTACTACTCAGTAGAAAGGCATCCATGTGAGCAGACGCGAGCATGCGACTTCGAAGGCGATACTCACTGCGAATCTCGAAATGCAACATACCTCCCGCAGTATTATGCAAGCACTGACGAGTAAACATTCTCAAGATACACAAAGGTTACACACCGCTCTTATACATGCTGTTCTACACCCAATCACTCCGCCCTCTCCTCTCCTACTGTAGCTGGCGCCTGCTGCTGTAACGACGGCGGCGGGCGCGCCATGGCCGCACCCATGGCCTGCGACCGGAACGCGAGGCCGCGGGTTTTTTCGATGACTGATTGGTAGACTGGGAGAGGTGGGCGATTGATCTCAATCACATTCTATGAAGGAAAAGTCAGCATATGTCAAAGAAGGTAGAATGAGACGAAGAGGGTATAAAGAAAGTGCAGAATGAGGGCATAAGAGATCGAAACGCCGTGTATGTGATGGTTACAGGAAAGATATCTTGATATGATGGGAATCGATATGGGCAGTGCACGGAGGGAACGCGGTATATGGGGAAATGACAAAAGCGACTAAAGCGTATGGGGACAATGTCATATTCCGACGAGCAAAGGATAAGTGGAAGGCATCATGCGTAAAGATGGGGTTTCTGATTGATTTCCGGGATAGGGTGGAAACAGGGAAGTCGTTTCGGAGAGTACAACGCACCTTCTCTAAATCGATCTTTGCATCTGCACCCATCCGTGTCTCCCGAATAAGATTAACGATCCACTTTTCTCCCTCCTCCCTGTCCAGGTTCAGCCGCTTGCTCAAATCTCTGTCGATCACGTCAGCGATTCACTCTAACAACGGATGTGTACAGGGACTCACCCGATATCGATGCGCTGATGTATTCTCACATAGACCTCGCTAACCAGGCCCCGCGCGCTCTCCACCCACTCGCTCGCAAACTCGCCCAAGAAGAAGTCTCCCTCTACCACGCGTTCCGCTGCGCTCAGCTCCTTCTGCGCCGCCTCGAAGTCGAAGTCCACATAGAGGTAGTGCAGGAATCGCGTAAGCGGGTCCGTGTACTGGTACTCTTCGGTCTGGATAACCTTCACGATCTCTTTGAGGGCGTGCTTCACCCGCGTAGACTGTGGATTGGTAGCTGAGGGGGGTGATCGCCGTGCAAGAACAGCGGCGGCAGCGAGATAGCGCAGAATCCATGGGCAGGCGGTCTGGATTGTGGCAAGATAAGTCGGGGCGAGGAAGGTCTCGAGAAGGAGGGTGCGCCCAGCGGGGTGGTTGAAGTACACGAACAGGCTCCAGTGCGCCAGCCATGTCCGCGAATGCAACTGCGCCCTTGCTCCATCGCCCTGCCCTGCGTTTGCCGACGATGTGCCGCGCGCGTCGATTGCGTCTCGCAGGGTGTTGAGTTCTTCAAGGGCGACGTCCCACTTTCCGGTGAGGATGTCGGAAGCGAGCTTTCCCCAGTGTGCGGAGGTAAGGAGATCTGTGTCGGTGGAGAGGACGCGGAAGTGATAGAGGTAGTCGGCGGCGCCAGAGTAGTTGCCGTATGTGTATTGGAATTGGCCAAAGGTGTAAAGGGCGGTGATTTGGGAGGGCGTCAACTGGTGACAGATGCGTCAGTTTGGGCGTCTCCACTTCGCGATACAGAGTAGAAGGATAAAGGATTGTGTGAAGCTCAAGTACGAAATAGAACTGATAGATGATGGACAGAAAGGACAGAAAGGCAGCGAGGGAAGGCAACTCGAACGTACGTTATAGTTATCTTTCAGGTATTGCAGATTTTGCGCCTTGTCCTGCCTCAATGCTTGCGCAACATCCGGATTCTCGATAACATCCAGCACCGCCTGAGCTTCTTGCTGCAGCCTCTCATTGGTGGACACTGCGTTTTCCCTTTTCGCCGCAAACTCTGCGCATCCATATCAGATCATTGATACATCGACCACCTCTAATGAAAAGGATGCACCTTCGGGGACCGGTTTATCAGGATTGAGCTCCTCAAACATGCTCACAGCGTAATCGACCATGTTCGTGCCGCGCGCAAGCTCATATTGGGCGGTCTGGACATCGGCGACGGGGAAGATGGCAAGCTCGGTCAGGTGATTGAGCAAAGGAAAGGCAAGGTGCCGGTCAAGATATGGTATTATCGTTTTGGAGAGATCGTATTCTGCCATCTTTGCCGGCGATGGGAGGGAAGGGATGATCGAGGAGAGATCTTTTTTGTGGACAGTTACCTAATTTGGGGTGGGCTTGGCTAGCGGCGTCAGAATTCAACAGGCATCAACAAATGCAAAACGGCGCGAATTGGTACCCACCCCTGCTTGACTCATCGCACAACCCTAAGGACCTCATTGACCGAAATTTAGGGCATGTGCTCATCTACTCGATTAAACTGGCGCTGACGAGGCATGGCCTGCATGCTTGGTGCCATTGGCCATGGGCCACCGGTAGGACCACCTGATCGACTCGTACGCTCAATGGGGTGTCTTCGATAAACTCACTGGTGCAACACGAAATCGACATTTGTCCAGTTGCTCACGCTCAATTCCCATTGTTTGAATGGAACAACGAGTGTGGGTAAATTGTGTAGCATTGTCATGCTTAATCTGATTCTACGTGACTCACCATCCTTGCAAGACAAACTGCTCGCGCTTAAAGCTGGGCAGACCCAATCAGACCAGCTATCTACGCACAAAGAACGACGTGTTCCCGTAGAACTTATCGGCCACTGTCACACTCAAGTTGCCGCGAAGCCGTCTTTCCACCAGCAGTGAATATTCCTCTCGCCCTATATCGCAATAATGCTGGAGCTGAGAGAGTAGATGGAGCCTCTCCATACAATCACCGAGGCCATCAGCTGCCCAGACTTCCGCTGCTATTTTGTTGTAGCCAAACCATGCAATTACATTCACAATTTTCCCACAAAGCAATCAAATAGACAAACACCAATATCATCCCTTTGAATATATCAAGCATGCGCGGCAAACCCAACGCGAGCATTCCTAGTCGATGAAAATCAGCACTAAACCACGTCAACCTAAAGGCAAAAAAACATACGTGGTGTCAAAAACGGTGTAGTAGTTCTCAATGAACTTCTGCCCGATAATGAAGTCTACGCCAGAAGATCCACCCGATGAGATCCAAGAGTAGTAAGACGATCCTGTAAGACCCCAAACGGTGTATTGCGCCTTGGGAATGAGGTATTCCGCAGGTGTGAGCGATAACACAGTTCCTCCAATGGTGAAAGAGAAGTTGGCAGTCGGCTCCGTCTTGTAGATCGCGAGACCAGTGGAAGAGTCGGTCTTTCCACCTGAAGCGGTGAGGAACTTGGTGTATGCGGTGGAGGGAATGTAGATCAGGGTCGTGCCGGTGTCAACGATGGCAGAGCCTGAGCCAAGCGAGGTCGTGCCATAGGTGATGGCTGAGACAGCAACGCCCCAGTAGTACTCAGTCTGTTGGCATCGCAGATTAGATGATGTCATCAACACTGGGGAAGCACGTACCTCTCCCGTGGTGGTCTTCGGGGTGTATGTAATTGTACCAGTGTATTTAGTAGTATCGCTGTATGTCAATATCAGATCTAACTCGGAAAAAGCTGCAAGGAGTCACTTGCATTCCGCCGAGAGTCAATTCTCCGTTTGTGTCATCATCATCCGAGCCGGACTCGGCAGTGTAGTACACGCCGAGGACCTCCGATGAGATCGAGCCCTGGGAGTACAGATTATCAAGAAATGTGGGTACCTCGGTGACGCCGCTGCATAACCAGACTATTTAGCTTCCTATAATAAGCTCAGTCAGAAAGGCGCATACGTGACAGTGTTCTCTGTCAGGATTACGGGGCCAAACCCAATAATCCCGTCTACACCAGTGAAACCCGAGGAAGTTTTTGCAACCTGGTAATAAAGATATGTTCAGAAAGACGCGTTTCAGTGGGTAAAGAGTTCTCACTCCGATGGATTGCGAAGCAACAGTCGCACCAGCGAAGGACACTAGATGGATGTCAATCTTCATTGCACAGCTACCTGAGAAATAAGCTCACCGCTGTCGGTGTACTCCGTTCCAGAGAAGGAACCGGATCCGTAAGACACTGTGACGGCCTTGCCAGTGGAGGTGCCACCCGTAAGCTTAGTTCCTGCGCCAACCCACGTGTTGGAAGAGCCCGTGTCAACGATCAGGGAGAACTGCGACTGCTTTCAGCTTCCAGTGAACGGAATCGTGCATAAATTTAGCTTACCACTTGCGTGCCGACGGTGACCGCGGCGACGTAGGTATCGTCCTCATTGGTGACCGCACCAGAGTACACGGCCGCCGCTGCATCCTTGTTGTAGTGGGCAAGACGGGCGGTATCCTTCGCGAGAATATTCGTGATAGATTTTCCAGTCTTCTTCGTGATGGGATGCGTCAAAAAAGACTTTTCCTCACGGACGACGGGTGACCCGAGTGCGGAGAGGGAGAAGGAGAGGACGATGGTAGCGAAGAGCGCTTTGAAGTTGACCATTGTGATAGTGATGCTGTGTGTGAGATCGGGGGAGCCGCTTATCAGAGGATTGCAATGAGAGGATGAACTGAAACTGCGAGGATTTTATATCCTTCCTGTAGTTCCTGCATTTATTCAGGACTCTGAAGAATGTGCATGCCATATGGTACCCAGCAAGGTATGATCAGCCACCTCCACAGGAAACGCAATAGATAAGATTACTGAGGCGAGATAGCGAACGCGATCCTCGTGCTGCAAAACAGTCTCAGAGCCAGAGAGCCTAATGGAGGCAAAGTTCTTTTGATAGAGATCAAATCCAGCAGCGGATGGGATTGCAATCTTGTGGACAGAACGCAAATGTGATCTAATACCGCACAATTTGGCGTTCCTCGGCTGGGAGCTTGATGCTGGAAGGAAGTGAGAAATTGATCCGCCGGTAGATTGTCGAGTATAGGTAAAGAAGCAGCATGGTACATACTCCGAGTTTACCAGTGCAAGGAGTTGTTTCCGCCAGTCACGGGTGGGTGGCGGGAAATATGGGGTCGGTCTATACCTTCTCTTCACAGATACGGCTTATTGATTCCTGGTTAGAGGCCGCTTGGAGTGCTACGCATGCGACAGACAGGGCCCAGAAAGAGCTCTAGATCGAGCCAGTTGAGACTTGATGAACGTTCGCTGGGGTGGCTAGTTACTGGCCATTGCACAGCAAGATATGGGCAAGGCAACAGCCACTCGTCGGGCGCCGCCAGCAGCATTGTTGAATCACTTGCACATATGACTATACCATACCCCGTATCTCGAGGCATCCCCGAGCTAGGCGGCTTCTAGATATGTCTCAGATATATCGTGTCGGCTGAGAATAGAGATAAGTACATGTCAGCCGACGAGAAATGAAGATTGATCGGCTACAGACCCCAAGCATATCTATATTTGAAGGACCGTATAAGGATGGCAGCGGATTCGTGATAAGGATGTTCCCTGATCATTCGTGCCGAATGAATACTCAGACCGGCGTATATGGGCTTTGCGACCGAATAATCCCCTATGTGATTGCAGAGAGCAAGAGGCGATGTATACAAGCAAAGCACCCTTCGTGAGCTTTCCAAATTTGCACAGTTCAGAACGTCCTTCTGGTATGTGATGTAGAGCTGCAAGCAAGTAGATGAATCGATGACGTGGAAGAGGCAAGCACTGGCAGTGGCAGGAGGAAAGCGGGACTATTGTGGCCGGGGGCAATGTGTATCTCCTGATAGGTTGGAAATGATTTACGCGCCGAAAAAATGTCAATGTTGCACATCGGCTGCACTGGGCTTCGCCAATCCTGGTGAGATATTTCTTCTGCAGAGCCAAATAGCAAGATTAAGCTTGATCGATATGGTGAATGTGTTATCATAAGTGAGCGGACTCGTGGACCGCAGCCACGCGCGCATAGGAAGGATGTTATTGTGAGTTGAACGGAAGGGTGTACCTATAGAGAACGGCAAAATTATTCTCTAATTCACTCGCAAAAAGCATCGCATTAGAAGTGGTATCACATCTGGGCGACGCGATATGGCGACATTTGTCAACACATGAGCCATATGCCTTTTGAATGCAACGCCTTTCCTCTCGCATGCGCTCTTTGCGGATAACAAACCTTACAAGCAAATGCTTCAAATATCGTTCTTGGTGCGGGTTTAGAGAGGTATCTGCGAGGTCACGAGCAGATGGGCTTTGGGCACCGTGATGGAGCTTCGTCCATGAATCGTTTGAGAGGGCCGGCCACAATTTACGATGAAGTATGCCACGCGCCTATCTGTGTTGAACACACAAAGATCGGCTACGAGTGCGTGCGTTCGAATTGGCATGGAGCCTATTCAGAGCTCGACGCCAAGTTCAGGGAAAACATCAGCTAAAGTTCATCGTTGCCCTTAATGCACGACGTCCAAGTGATAAACCACATGCATCAAGTAGGGTCCGAACTGAAAGAGAGCAGATAGCACATGGTATGATTATACCTCTTTATACTTTCTCCAGATATGAAGCTTCCGCATCTGCGATGGTGAATTATCTGGGTGTCAAAAACGAGTGGTATATCTATGATGTACGGAGTTAGTAATCAGATGATGCTCTGAATAGTGTTGAAACATAGTACATTGTCCCCAAGATGCCTGATGCTACTCAGAAGTGGCTTGAGTCTCAGTGGCAACTTAGCTGTAGTAGAACAACAAGCCCCGCGCTAATCCGCGGCGAGAGCCGGCGGAGTTTGAAAATAAGCAAACCTTGTTTTGGGTGACTTGTCATCGTAAATTCTCTTCGCCTTTCTCTTTCATCAGCCCTTCTTCATCCTTACCTCAAGACACCCCAAGAATCACAATGGTGAGCTATATTCGTCGTCGAAAAGGATTCTCGGGGCTATCTAGCTATGATCATCTCCTCTGAAACAAATGCCGACATCGAGATGGTGCGTTTCCTTACATTCGCAGACGATCGCGGCACTCACTGAGAGCACATAGATCGTATCAGCGAGTGTGATGATTCATTCATTCTCATAGCGGAGCCGAGGCTCTCATATGAGACCGGAGCAATGATGCACACTGCTGGGCTTACTACTTCGGTAGTGAGCGTTAGAGCTCCGAGAGTCGCTTATCGCTCCGCTGAAAATGCATTGCTAATGATCGCACTTTCGTCTCAATGACCAGCCCCCCAAAGCCGGAAAGAAGATCGCTCCCGCCCCCGGCGGTGCTGGCAAGGCCAAGAAGCCTACGAAGAACCCTCTTTTTGAGGCGAAGGCCAAGAACTTTGGTATCGGTACGTCGCTTCAGTCATATGTACATGCCCTTGTATGCTGACCACATGTTTTTAAGGCCAGGACGTCCGTCCTAAGTCCGACCTCACTCGCTTCGTCAAGTGGCCCGAATACGTCCGTCTCCAGCGCCAGAAGGTCATCTTGTCTCAGCGTCTCAAGGTTCCCCCCGCCATCGCCCAGTTCTCGCACACTCTCGACAAGAACACGGCGACGCAGCTCTTCAAGCTGTTGAACAAGTACAGGCCCGAGACCAAGCAGGAGAAGAAGGCGCGTCTTGAGGCGACTGCTAAGGCTACCGCTGAGGAAAAGGCTGCCAACGCTAAGGTGAGTAGCATCATCACAACTCAATTTCGATGCTGACATCTCTAACCCTTCCAGGACTCAAAAAAGCCCATTTTCGCCAAGTATGGCCTCAACCACTGTGTTGCTCTAGTTGAAGCCAAGAAGGCGTCACTTGTCATCATCGCCCACGACGTCGACCCCATAGAGCTTGTCATCTTCCTCCCCGCCCTCTGTCGTAAGATGGGTGTACCCTACGTCATCGTCAAGGGCAAGGCTCGTCTCGGGACAGTAGTGCACAAGAAGACCGCAGCCGTTGTTACTTTGCAGGACGTCAAGAAGGAGGACGAGCGAGAGCTCGCCACCGTCATCAGTGCTGCCAAAGCGAACTTGTAAGCCTGGTTCAGTCTTGTCTCGGCAACACCCTATTCACGATACTTTATGATAGCACCGACAAGTTCGAAGACCACCGTCGCCAGTGGGGTGGAGGGCTCCGTGGCAACAAGTCCACCCAGAAACTCCGCAAGCGTGCCAAGGCCGCTGGCCAGAACGCCAACGCTGCTGGTCTCGACAAGCTCTAGACAATACGATTGTGTTTAGTCTAGGTTCATCAAAACACGATGCCAGTACGGACGTCAATGGGGGGGATCCCGCGCCTACATACTCGTACCCAACTTACTTTCTCGCTGGTGTTATATCATACCTCATATGTTATGTTGATCATGTGTACGCTCGCGAGTTTTCGACTAATATGAGGTGTATTTGTATCTTGGAACAGACTGATCAACAGGGTCTATGCACTAGTTGCAAGTTCCGCGTTAAGGTAGGTAGCTCTCAATCTGTAATTTAACTCGTAAGCGCAAAGACGCTGGAGCTGGCCTCGCACTTGGATTTGCGTTGTGTTTTGGATATCTGGATCGTTGATCTTACTACAGATTTCTCTGGATCCCGTGTGACTAAAATATATATCATATCACTGATATCAGTGCACTTGGGTAGGGGTAGTGGAAATTGTACGCAGTGGAATCAAGCTCGGCTACTGAATAATTCGACCTAAGATAGAGTACTATAAATATATACTGGTTTGCCGTGCGGTGTCTGGGCTACTGTAGGCTTATGCGTTCGTGTTATTTGATTCACATTCGGCCTTGGAAGCGTGGGTTATCGCATCGCACACTCAACTCCTATTTTTCTCATATAATCTTCGCCGTGTCCATCAAGATATGCGAGCAGCGCGTTTGCACCAGTGCACGAGATGTCACAAGGATCATCCTCAACGGCGACGTACTGGACTTCAGCGTCTTCCATGAGAATAACAAAGCGCTGCAGTTTATTCAGAATCAGTACATTGAAAAGGAGTGAGGGGAGTGGTTCGACGAAAACACATACCTTGGCACGCATGGACCGCAGTGGAATATCATTATAAAGCAATCCCAGATCTGAAATGAAGGATCCATCTGAGTCTGCAATGAAGTGGACGTCTGGGATATAATCAGCATATGCTGCACATTGAATGAAAACAAACGAAGTTAGCGACCTGTCCCCTGAGGAGCGAGATACTTCTTCCAAGCCTCCATCACAAAAGCATCGTTGACCGCTACGATGAATATATCGCTGATCCCGCGGCCCTTAAATTCCTCATACTTCTGAATGTATCCCGGTGGGTGCGCATCGCAATTCGGTGCAAACGCAGCAGGAACTCCGACCTAGGTGCAATTGCAATGGTCAGCCACCGATCGATGAACTCAGAGAGCAAGATAAGTACTATGATGTTTCTGCTCGTCGAATTGTCCAATCTCACGAACGTCCGTACATCATGCTCCGTCAACCGCTTCGCCGAAATTCTCTCTCCCACTTGGATCTGCGCCTTCTGCATCGTGCCGGTCTGGGTCGTTGGGTCTGGTGTGTACCCATATAGCCCGAGTCGCGCAGTGCTACTCATGAGTTTGAGGGAGGACGTTCAAACGAGTAAGTGAAATGGGAAGAGATTCTAAGTAGTCGAGGACATTAATATTCTTTGGAATGATCGAGATGAAGAATTTTATGAAATCCGCGTCATGGAGCATGCCGCATGTCCAGGTACAATTACAAACTCGGCATTTCAGCTAGGGGTCTGGGTTCCGGTCAAATAATCTGGCGGCCCATTCCTGGCCGAGTTCCGCTTACAAGCGCAGACCAACTCGGGCGACAAATTTCTCTCAGAGTTGTTGATTTAATTGTCGAGAACATTCAGTTGACGAACAGGCACAGACCTTGAGACCCAGACGTCTGGCTCGTAGAGTTAGATTGCGGATAGATATATATCCGAGATGACCGCCACAGTAAGGGGATAAATTGGCAGTCAGAACGGAACCATATGGAACCTGAAGTCAAATAAACACTCAGCTAATTACATACAAGCGAATAAGATCCAACTTGTAGGCTGGCATGTCCATCCACGAGTAGCCACGAGGCTGCTAAGCACGACTGCAATCGTTCAGTCTATCAACTCAAGAGTCAAGACCCGCTATTATTTATTGCCCTAATTAATATATCTTGAAGAGCTTTCGTAGCGGACTTTATTGAAGCAGCATCAGGTGCTGGCCATGAACACGGTTCCAAGCCGGTCAGATTCCACACTGACAACAAGGTGAATTGAGTAAACAATATAAGAGAGTACAACCCATGCCAGCGATATGGTTGGTCACTCGGAAACCGGGCGTCCGGCGAATTCCTATCAACCTATGAACCAGCCTTGATATCCAGCACCTAGAATAGGACAGTTTAAAATCGCTCAACGAGTGGTCAAACACAAGCAGCGCCAGACGATAGATGTTAATTCATAGAAAGGTATTCCAGAGAGCGAAATATGAGGTCAAAAACGCCAGGGGTCATTGTGACCAGGGACGAGCGTCAGCAGGACGAGCTGGGGCGACGCGACGAAAGGGGTCAATAATAACCAGGGGCCAAACATCTGTAAATAATGATCGGCACGTGCGCCAGCTCCTCGTTTCGCGCCAACTGGACACCAACGTCGACCAACGTCCTTTGATTCGGTATCGCACGTATTTTTCAACCTGTGGTCAGGGTGATGTTGCAGCTGGTAAGTTATATTCTCCCGCGATGTCCCGCAGCTGCAAACGCCAGTCTCACGGCGGCGCTGAATTTTTCGCGGCGCTTTTGTAAACCTCGTAACCGACCCATTGACAACCTACCCTAACTGGCCCGCCGACAGCGCTCTGGACCGATAGATCTCTGATCTATCCATGGCCCTTTCCCAAAAATGAGTGTACACGGTGGAAATTGGTTGTTTATCTCTCCGATGACAAAATTCCACTGTCTTGAGTACCAACCAGTCAATATCCCAAGCCTCAGATTGCTTTCATGAGTCCGGTTGCTATGATCCTGTCATAGTATCCAGCACTTCGGATATGAATGAACATTACTGGCAACCTTACGCGCGCAGCTTGATTCGCCTGAGATTTCGGAGGTACGAAGCAAGGAAAACGCGCCTGCTTTGGATGCGCTCGGACCGTGGTATGGCTGAATCAGGCGGTGACGCCATGGATTCAGATAAAGTCAGGCAACGTCCGTGTCAAATTGCCTTGACCTTTGACGACCACTTCGACGCCCATGGAACACATCGATCCCGAGTCTCTACACGCCCTACCATCGCGTATCGCGTACTTGAAGACATTTCTCGACTTCGGCCCACAGGATGCTGCGGTCCTGCACTCCGTACAGCCTTTGCTCAGCCCCATGATTCCAGACATACTCGACGCAGTGTACGAGAAACTGCTCTGCTTCGACATCACTGCTGCTTCCTTCACATCTCGCAACTCTGACTACCACGGACCCGTCACCCAGTCGGTGCGCGAACTCACCATCGATTCACCGCAGATCCAATGGCGCAAAGATTTTATGCGCGGCTACCTCTCGAAGTTGCTGGAGGCTGACTACGATGACGAGAAGACGTGGGAATACATGGAGAAAGTGGGGATCATGCATACGGGCAAGCCAGGTTTCGCGCATCGAGAGGCGCACAAGGAATTAAGAGTGGAATACGTGCATATGAGCTTGCTGCTAGGTGAGTCCGCCAGCTCCTCGCCCGCGATCGCCCATTGAAAGCCCCCTTTGTTTAAGGTTATCTTTTGGACCTCATTCTCACTTCTGTGCTGGACACCGATCTTGATACCCCGACTCAAACATTGGTCCTCAGGGCTTTCAACAAGCTGTTCTGGATACAGAATGATCGTAAGCCCATTTCCTAACTGATGCTACATAGCCGTTGACTCAGCTTCGGCAATACAGTGTTCTCCAAACATTACATGAAGTGAACCTAATCTATTGCCTATATACACCCCTGTAGATAAGAGATCGGCTTGTGCACTGCATGACGCGGTCGCCCGGAACGAATTTCTCATCTACTCCTTTCAAACACCGGAACCTTAAAAGAATGACTGCTGTACCTTTCATAACGTCTAAGTAGACAGAGGGGATACTGCAACATCTATGTCCAGCTAAAGAGATAAACACAAACTTTGAGTCCACGATCGGCCCGCATCATAACAGGTTCAAACTTTCGATCCAATCCTTTGGTCTGCTCAAGCAATTTGGTGATCTGCCCTGCCCCAGGAATCGCAGTTTAATATTTATCCCGTGGCCCGATTTCGATCTCCAATATGTACACGTATGTATGCCTGCGAGCAATATGTGCCTGTTGCCGTTGCCGCCGATGAAGACACGGTCCGTCAATGTTGACCGGAGCATTCACAGGGGGCATTGACCATTGTTTGGCCACAGAAGGTCTTTGGGATGTCTTTTGCAAGTTCTTGGGGAAAACGCACAAAAGAACATGTTTTCAGCAAATCTGGATATATTGTCCAATGTTTTGTGGTCGAACATTGGTCAATGCCCCCTGTGATTGGCATCAGACGAGTACTTGTAGGTACTTGTAGGCACTTGTGGCGCGGGACCAACCAGTTTCGTAAGTGCCCTGCGCTGCCCTGCGACCTTTTTGCCTCGCCATGCATTCTGCGTTTGAAAACTCACTGCACATCGCTATCCGTCAATTCATACCGGATTTTCAGGCCTCGATGTCTTACCCAACGCCACATCTCGTTCAGAAAAGATATACGGATACTGGATGTTATGACCTGATGCCAACAACCTGACGCAATGTCGTCGATCTTGGCCTGCTAGATCGAGTCTTGCCTATCATATCTCCGAGTGAATGCAAGGCCCATCTTTCAAGTTCAACCACCTTGCAAACGGAAAAAGGCCATAGCGCAATAGTCTCGCTACTATGAACACAAGCACGACGCAGAAGAAACGAGTGCTCATCGTGGGCGCAGGGGCATCGGGTGAGTTCTCTACATATTCAATTTACAAGACGACATTGAGCGACATGTATGGCTAGGAATGTCAGCTGCATATGCGCTATCCCTCCATCCCGCCAAGTTCGAGGTAGCCCTCTACGAGCGCTCAGCATCCCCAGGCGGTATGGCAACATCTGTCGATATCGATGCTTCGAAATACGGCGCATCATACATCAACGACGGCGTCCAGGGCGCCAGCCCTGTATTCCACAACACCTACGCCATGTTTGACAGAATGGGATTTGGCGCCAGTGAGGTGGGGATGCAGGTCAGCTTCGGCCGGGATGCGGAGGACTTTTGGAGCAATGTGTTTCCAAGCGAGGTTGTCGACAAGTCAGTGCCAACGACCTCTCTCACAGACAAAGGAGCTGACTCGGACTAGATTCCAGAAGGACATCAAGAAATTTGGCCGCGTCTTGAAAGTGATCAAAGCTCTCGAACCTGTGTTCGCCATGATCTCCGTCAGCGCAATGTTGAAGATGTTTCGGTTCTCTGATGTGCGTCACATATGCCCAATACAGCTCTTTCCAGCTAACTATTCTTTAGGACTTTGGAGAAAGAATCGTCTACCCCCTCGTTGCTCTTTTCTTTGGCACAGGCAACCAAACGCCCTTTATATCATCAGCTATCCTCGAGCGCGTATTTATGGATCCCAACATGCGTCTGGTAGGCTACCCTTACACATCCTACCTCTATCTCTACATATTAATGTCTCGTTATTTCAGTTCGAGTACTCCCCAACCTCCTTCCTCGCATCCATACCGGAGATGCGCGCCTTTCCTCGCCTTTCACTTCTCTACGAGACGTGGCAGCAGAAGGTGGAGAAGACGGGGAATGTGATAGTCCAAACTCGACGCGAAGTATTGCGTGTCAAGCGGGATAAGAAGGGTGTTACTGTTTGGAGTCGCGCAACTCAAGGGACCGACAATGACCAGCAAGTTGTCACAGGAGACAGTGAAGAGATAGAAGAGAAGTTTGACGAGCTGATACTAGCTGTTGATGCGGATGCAGCCCTAAAGATACTGGGGAAGGATGCGAGCTGGAAGGAGAGGAGGGTGCTAGGAAACGTCAAGGTGCATGTTCCTTGTGACTTAAGCAGGAAGTGGAATGCTAATGCCTAATAACAGTATCTGTGGGACATCAGTGTCACGCATAGTGATGTTGACTACATGAACAAGGTTCGCTTACGCCGGTCGCTTGTGTTCCCTCTGTGCTAACGCTCTCACGCCATATAGTATTATCGCCTCGAATACGATCCCTCCCTTCGCTCAGGCACCCGTGACGACGATGAAGAAGCCCAGAAGAGCTTTGAGTTCGCAGAGAAGAACTTCGCGCCACTCTACTTCATCAGGAGCTACCCCAGTGATAAGAAGAAGGTGGAGATGAGCTTCGACCTGACGAACTACCAGCCTCAAGTATGGCCTTCTTTCTGAAACTAAGAACTTTCCTGATGATCCTCTAGTTTAAGGGCGTCTCACCTTATGGTCCTGGTCGTGAGCCGCCCTCTTCTGACTCCGCAGGTTCCGAGGACCAAGATCCACCTCCACTGGAACGCCATGTCTTCCAAACCATCTTCCTAGACAAAGAGGATAGCAGCCATCTCTGGAGTAAGGATGAGGTGAAGCCCGGCGAAGTGATCCTCGAGAAGTGGTGGAAACAGCAGAGCCATCGGTGGCAGCACTATGCGGGGACCGTGCCGTGGATGATGTTCATCAATGGGAAGGTGCGATACCTACTTTCCGTTCCTCCTAGATTTCGGATGGTTAACCTATGGATGTGTACAGAATCACACGCAGTTTGCGGGAGCTTGGACGATCCTGAGTAAGTTTCCAGATACTATCATCAAAGGGGGTACGAACTGAGCAATTCACAGATATGCACGAAATTGCTGTGGTCTCGGGCCTTGCGGCGGCATATCGTCTCGGTGCCGAGTATGTTGCGTTCCAGGTGCTCATTCTGACGCTAGAAATTGACCTAAGAACCTCGCCAGTTATCCATTTGCCGACAATGCTCAAGCGAAGCGACTGTTCACATTATGCCTGGCTGCCCGCCATGGAATGCGGATGGTGAGGCCTTCGGCTTTTTGTTGTTGATGCATCGCTAATGGAATTCCAGAGAGCCCAAGATCGAGAGGGGTTGTTCTCGTAACATAATGTTTCTTTCTATCTCGCATATTCGTGGACGGCGCCCGAATAACGTATCAGGTCCTCGGAATACACAGCATTCCATCCTAGTCACTCGTTCGTATGTATGGTAATAATGGTATATCCAAAATGACCCGAAATAATTAGCCAGTTCATGTGTGTAATAATTAGGCATCCAATCCAATCCATTAGTCCACAACTGCAGTCCGCGCGTCCATCCCATTTACTGCTCTCATGTTAATTGTCCCGCCTGCAAAGCTGCTCATCGCGTGCGCATAGAAATAGTGCGCATGTGCTAGAACGGCTTGCTCCACTACACCCAGCACATCCGTGAATAGCAGCGGCCATCCAAACTGGCGGCGGTCCTCTGGTGTGAGCAGGGCTGAAGGAAGGAGGGCCCCATGTGAAGCGAGGTATGCGAGGTTCTGAGAGTCACGCTCATCTGTAGCTAGGTAGAATCTAGATAAAACGGATTCGTCAGGGCAAGAAGAGTAGAAGAAGACAAGAAACATACGGATCTCCTTCGTAGGGTGCGTGCAGATGCGTGAGATTTTCATTGATTGTGCCTTCGGGTATAGCGTAAGCCTCGAAGGGACCGCCTTGCAATCCGCGCAATACGCTCCGCCCGGTCGAGAGGTGCCCTCTGATCCTGTCAAAGTGCGCTTCGAAAGTCTTCTCCATGGCCCAGTTGACATTCACGACTGGCAAGATCACATCAACAAGTGCGACTTTTTAGAAAAAGAGGGTAGCGTACAGTCGCCGCGGCGCATATGGCCACCAACCCACATTCTGCCACCCACTTTGGCGTCGATTCTCTGTGCGAGACTTTCTGCAAGAGCATAGACGGACGCCGTAGCTCGGACGCTATGCAAGACAATACGAGAGAAGAAGTCCCGCCCCGGAGTGGTGGTGAAAAGGACACTGCCCTATGAATATAGGGTATTAGAGACGTGGCAAGCGCAGTAAAAGAATAGAGTCTGAAGAACGTACAGGTTTACGCTCGTAATGAATTTCCCCTGTCAACAAGATCACGTCCTCTTGTATGTGCTCAAAGTCTTCAACGAATCCGTGAATTGAGTGCCGCGGGGCAATCTGCCGTATAGGCCAGACAACATTTTTCACGTAGTCCATGTTCATGCTGCGGCCATATCAGCATCCCAGCACAAACACAGAAGGAAGTATCACTCACGCGCCGTTGTAAGTGTACAGCACCTCCCAGCCATTCTCGTTCAGGAAAACCTCGAACGAGTCGTCGCGAATGTCACCCGCAACATAACCAGCGTCCACCAGCACCTTGCGTGCTCCATCCCAGTTCATCACCTTGCCTGTCAACACGCTCTGTAACAGTTCGCCCGCGGGGGTTTTCTCCATATTCGTCCAATTGCCTGGCTGACCCTTTGATGCGATCCATCCGCCGCGCTTTTTCATATCTGGAGGTATGTGGTCGACGCGAATGATGGATGGTGGGTCATACACTCCGTTTTCGATAATTCCGAGGCTGGGCCGCCCGCTCATCGACTTTGAGTCCGCCCTATGGTATCCCTCCCTGTTCCAATTCCCATCCCCGTTTTCATCGCCGGAGATTCCGTTTAGTTTCAAGTATTCGCTGACTGTGATCACAGACTGCTTGCTTCTGAGGTGATCCAAGTCAAGCATCACGCTTATAGGAAGCCTCCATCCCCAACGCTCTGATTCGGAGAGGTGACGCCAATCACCGGGCCGCTCGACTCGAGGGGCGAAGGCATTACAAACTTCAAGGGAATGTTCACACGAGCGTGCGTAGATGAAGGAGGGGATAATAACAGTCCGATTGAGGAGGGCTCCGTGTAGGAGAGCTGTCTCTATGATGTATCGCATCTGGCGATGCGGGTCAGTTGAGTTGATATTGACTGAGAGACGGCTGGGACGTACATTATTCCAGCCCAGAGTCAGACTGTAGTCTCGCGCCCAGTATCCACGCGTCTGAGCGACCATGGCTCGTAATTTAGCCAAACTCTCCTCGCTGGCATCAATCGCCGCTCCTATATGGGATGGTGGCCTAGGCGGAGGGGCTCCAGCCTGAGAATATAGCTCGTCGGATTCGAAATCTCCAGGAAACCACTTGTCATGATGTGAGTGACGAGAGTGCGTAGGTCCACTGAAGCTGAGACCGAGCAGTGACCCCACGAAGACGGCGATAACGAGTGAAAGGAGCGTGGGCGTCCCATTGTGAACTAGTCCGGGTATATTCCAGCGTATAATTCGAGGACTGGGACGAGTGTGAGTGGGTATTCGAGGCTCCCGACCGCCTGCCAGTGTCCAAGGCATTACTTGAAACTAAGGAAGGAATAAGGTTACGTAAATTCATTGCTTAAGACACAAGAACACGTTGGCTCGGATGTTCGCGCAATAAAAATAGCGTCTGAATTTAGCCGAAAGAGATGCCCCAAAGAGCAGCGAGGGTAAGTATAGGCAAAATTAGTTTCCCTGCGATGTACATCAGCGCCTATAAGTAGTAGGACATGGTGGATTCATGAAAGCGATTCGCCAAACGCCTGCTTTCGTTACTTGTTGGGAAAGGCCAAAAAAATTGGCAATGTACTCGTCCCCTTTCAGGGGGTGGCCAAAAAACTTCGCTTGTGGCCGCAGCTCACGCACACACATTGTCTTATCCACAAGTCTATTTGAGCAGGTCGGGCTATCCGAGGTAGTGTTGCCGGAAGCTGGAATCGAGGCAGCTCGAGGTGACAGGGGCTATCAGCTCGTGGAGCCTTAGAAACCATCGAGCTGCCTCGAGCTGCCTCGAGTTCGGTACCAATGTCCTGTGGCGCGACTATGTCTGCACTCTCCTCGTCTCAATTCTACGAAATGAGTATGTTTCAAGCGCGCAAAGAGCTGGAAACAGGAGGCACCTATCTATACTTGTATTAGAGCTGATAGAAGCCATTTTTTATCCCCAGATCTTGCTTGCCGCACATTCCTGCCAGAGAATCCACTCATTTGTGGATGTGTTGTGGTACATTTTATACACAGTCCATCACTGCAGACCCCTGGACATGTATAAATACTATATATACAATTATAAGAGACTCTGGATGGTTCATAATGCCTAAGTGCAATAGCATTCAAAGGAATGGCCCGGCGGTGGCTTCGAACACAGGGGAAGAAGACCTGTTGGCCGTGAGAATAATATTCCGAGAAAGGAAGGTGACATCGATGAACTCGCGAGGCAGCTCCAGTTACTCCAC
This sequence comes from Athelia sp. TMB, assembly GCA_014898675.1. Taxonomy (NCBI): domain Eukaryota; kingdom Fungi; phylum Basidiomycota; class Agaricomycetes; order Atheliales; family Atheliaceae; genus Athelia; species Athelia sp. TMB. The sequence continues at coordinate 24,200 of JACXVL010000058.1, forward strand.
CTCAAGGCAGCTCGAAGTGTCAATCACTCCACACACCCGAGCTGAGGTCAACTCAGCTTGCGAGGTACCTCAGCTTGCGGCAACACTAATCCGAGGTCAGTAGAGCCATGTGCCCATCAATCTGGCCGTATGGATAAGATTGGCTATTACTATTAGTCAAGCTAAGCATGTTCATATCTATCACCCTTGTGGTGAACTTCAACAAGGTAGTTCATGGTGGGGAGGTACAGCAAATAGTGAAGCAGTCATTCGGGTAGCATAAGCGGAAGGGAAAGAGCATTGCAGCTGCGGAATAAATATATTTAAATTGTACAAGGTTTTCGGAATGATTTCGCCTGTGAATTTCCCCGCATAGGCAGGATCGTGATAAGAATTGCTCGATTCGACAAATTAGAACAAAAGCGTGCGAATTGGTATGAATGACAAAAAAGAAAACAAAGCGTGAGAAGTTAGGGTTAGGGTGCCAACGAGCGCTTAAGAGGGGGTCGGCAGGGAGAAAAAATGGCAGTAAAACCGGAGTAAGAACAAACTCATCCACCTATAAATAGGGGACTCGTAACATGGGCGAGAACAAGGTTGAAAACAATCATCGTCATAGGGCTGAAAGCGATAAATATCGCATATACTCGCCACAGCTGATGTTCCCTTCGGAAAGTGAATGCGAACAACCAAACAGTTTGGATGCATTGCACCAAACGCCATTGCTATCAAGGCTATGATATTAT
>JACXVL010000058.1:25266-46371 GCA_014898675.1 Athelia sp. TMB
TCTCCCTTGCACTCTCGAATTCCTGAGTTATTGTATACGCCGTCAGCACCTGTATCCTTGCCCGTGCCAGCATCGCTTCTATAACAAGAAGCGTCGCAAAGAAGCTGAACGCGGGCTGTCTTGCATCGAGGGATTTCTTTCGTATGCTACCGCAGAAACTTGACCCTATGAATAGATGTTGTTCCTCGTCCAAGTTGTAGGGCCCAGGTTGAACGGGTAGGTCGCGGTGAGCTGCAACCCAGACGGAGGCAATGATTGCGAGGAAGCAAGACTGTACAATTTTGTACATCGTCCGGTAGGTATCGCCGATCGAGCGTGATAGCCTTTAGTGACTCGGATATACCCATTGGAGCAGTGGAGTAGGGTGACACGAGCCAGCTAGAGGTAGGGGATTAGCAGTCTTGTTCTGAAATGAGCGAGGAGTTGATTGCTTGAAAAACCGATCACAGCTCAACTGACCTGGAGAACGACTCGGGAATCACTGTGGGCCCCAGACCGAGTTTTATTCACTCGCAAAAATGAATGAATAGTATTAGGTTCACGTATGACGATCACCCCTTTAACGACTGATACGAAAAAATTCACTTTGCTAACGAGTGACAAAACCCGACTGAACATCACACGATATATGTCCCGATTCAGTCGTTTCGTGTTTGCTAGCACAAGCGACTGAAATTCACGGGGATACCATATGAATTGACAGGACAGTGAATATCATCAAATAGCAAGGTGAAATTCAGTATATAAACAGTTGAATACAATATCATTAATATTCGAGGCTACGCGCAGCTAATCTTCAGTAGGCAAGCCGCCATTGCCATCACCATCATCACTTGAGTTGGAGCTCGATCGCGAGTCATTCCCGTTCTCCGCGCGCCTCTTTCCTTTCTGTGAACCTGCAGTCTCCAGGCGACCGTTGCGACGCAGCCAGCTACGGTGATTGCTCAGGAATTGCTTGAGCATTGCCGCAGCTGCCCAATCAGCTGGGAAACGATCCTGGGTCATGTAAGGGTGCACTGACCGCACCTATTGAGAGATGATCGTCAGTGTCCGTATTCAGTAAGAAGCGTGCCATAAACTCACCATCGCAAAAACATTGCCGAGTTTCTGATGGTCTTGATTGCGGTAGGTTGTCTTGAGATCAAGGCCGGCTTGAATGGCATACATCCTGACAGATTCCTGTGGGCGCGTGAACATGATGTCAGTGTGAGTAAGGGACTCAATGGCGGGGCTATCGGAAATGAAAACATGTGATACGCACGCGCACTGATGACAGCGGATACAGTGATCAAAAGACGTACCAGGATTTCATTGTACAGCTTCTTGCCTTTCTTCCCTCGCAACTCCATCTCATACCTCAGTTTATATCCCCTCTGGCGATCCCCAGCTGAGCCCGGCGGCTTCACCAACGTCTTGACTGTTTGTTCATTGTTATGCCCCACAGCCAGTGAAGCCTCGGCGGCAGCTCGAGCTTGCTCGGCCTTTGCAAGCTTGGCTGATCATGTAACAAGTAAGTCGCATAGGCTCTTTTCAAAATGTAGAGGACTAACACACCTTTCAGGATTGCTACCTCATCTAAATCACCACCACTCTCGGGCTCGCCATCAACTTGCATCCTGTCACCAGAGGTTGAGTCTTCTTCCACTGGGTGTAGTGACTTGTCACTTCCGGCTGAGCCTGTTGTCCTATCGCTTTGCTTCCGCGACTTTGCTTGGTGAGTCCCATTAGTACGCTGAGTGCTTTCCGAGTCCTGATGTTCCTTTCGAGTCCTTTCACCAGCAGTTTTGGAACCGTTTCGGGGAGCCATTTGCTGAGTCGTCGGTTGGAATATTTGAGGGTCGGTGGTGGTTGATGAGGAAGAGATGAGACCTCATTTACGGGGCACATCGGGTGCCGAGTGGTGACGTAGTGCAAGTTGCATGCACGCCACCACCGTTGCTGCTCGTCTCACTTCCTGCAACCCGACCATTGTATCTACAATTTTAAATCTTTTAAATCTGCAATTTTCCCCCACCTCCACAAAGTTTGATTCCGCCATTTTGCAAAATCTTCCCTACACTTGTCAATTCAACTCAGATCAGGGCACTGGTGAGTCGCACTTTCTAATTTTCAATTCGGAATCGACTCAAGCTGTATTCTGCTCTAGAAATGGCTAAACGGCCTTGTACTTGTGGATGCGGAAGACTCGTCACTGCTAAAACTGCCCTCCGTCATCTGCGTGGCGAGGGCATGGTTCATGTTCGGGCCCAGCATGCTCTTCGCAAACCCCGGGCCATGACACCTGCGTCCAACAGATCACCCTCTTTAACACCTCCGCCGAAACGAACCAAGATAGGGCCTATGTCGCCACCAGCCGAGAGCAATATGATGGACTGGGAACACGGTGCTGCTACTGGTGATGAGCAGCAAATTGAGCCTATACCAGAACCTTCAACACTGGTTGGTCTCAATCAACAAGAGCCCGAGGCCCCACGAGCAGCTCGCCCTGTTCGCAAAGTCACCATCGAAGACTATGACTCAGACGATGATGAATTCGAGGTCGATTTTGATGACGGCAACATCCCCCTTCTAGTTAATGTGGATGACGATGACAGCGACGACGACGAAGCTTTGGCAGCTTCAGAGTGGATCAATGTTGACTTTGAGCGCCAAGTGGCTGCGATTGGTGCGTTTTTTTTTGTTTGCTTACTGTCTAGTATGATACTAATAACTGGTTGCGAATTTTCCAGGCGAAGAGCTCTCCAATGCCGACCTCGCCACCCTTCGTCATTTTGCATTGAAGGTCAACTCACATATGACTCGAGATACATTTGACTCTCTCGAAGACACATTTCCTGAGGTCGAAATCAAATCCCTCAAAGCCACACAAACTCGTGCAGCGTTTCTTGCAGCTTACAAACCTGTCGCCATTGATTGCTGCATCGATTCATGTTGCGCCTTCACTGGCTCTTTTGCGAAGCTCCGGGAATGCCCATACTGCGACCAGCCCCGTTACAACTCAGAAGACCAGCCACGCAAGCAATTCACTTACTCCCCCATTATCTCGCGCCTTCAGACCCTGGCAAGAAACCGCCGCTATGCCGATTTGATGAAATATCGTGCGAGACATGACATCGATGCCATGGCTGATCCCGACAAGTTTGATGATGTCTTCGACGGATCAGAGTATCAGCGGCTCAAGACCGAGTTTGTGCGTACCAATGGAAAGCAGCGCGCACATAAACATTTTGACGACCCAAGGGACATTGCATTGGGCCTCTCAACAGATGGCTTCGCGCCGTTTCGCCGCCGCAAGCAAACTTGCTGGCCCATCATTCTTTTCAATTACAACCTTCCTCCCGACATTCGATTCAACGAGGAGTACACGATCTGCATTGGGGTCATTCCTGGGCCGAAGAAACCGAAGGATTTTGATTCCTTCCTCTGGCCTCTGATAGAGGAGCTTATTCAACTTGAGCTTGGTGTTCGCGCGTTCGACACGGCACAAGGCGAGCTGTACTTGCTGCGGGCTTACCTCATCAGGGTATTTGGCGACATCCCTGCCATCTCAATGGTGATGCGGATGAAAGGCCATAATGGCCTTGCACCCTGCCGTATGTGCAACATCAAAGGGCTGCGCATCCCCAGCTCCCGGTCCACCACCCATTATGTTCCCTTAGAGCGTTCACGCCATCCAGCGGTCCATCAAGATCGAGAGGCAGTGCGAAAATATAATCCAGTAGCATTACCTTTGCGCACACATGCCGAAATCATTCAGCAAGGCCATGACGTTGACCAGGCTGATTCCGAGGCACATGCGGAGCGACTTTCAAAAGACTATGGCGTCAAAGGTGTCTCTATCCTTTCCAATCTCTCATCCATCTCATTCCCGGCATCATTTCCCTATGATTTCATGCATCTCATCTACGAGAATGTACTCAAAAATCTGATTTTACTGTGGACCGGCCAGTACAAGGGACTTGACGAAGGCTCCGACCAAGACTACCATTTAGGTCGAGTCTGGGAAGCTATTGGAGCGGCAACAGCGGCGGCGGGCTCAACTGTGCCTGGTGCATTCGGTGCACGGCCACGAAATGTCGCAGACGACAAGGCCACATGCACAGCGGACATGTGGTCTTTCTGGATGCTCTATATTGGACCTGTCCTGCTCGCCCAGCAATTCAAAAAACGGGTCTATTATGATCATTTCATCGAGCTCGTGAAACTTGTCAACCTGTGTTTGCAATTCGAGATCTCGCGCGATGACATCATGTCAATTCGCACTGGGTTTGCAGCTTGGGTCGAAAAGTACGAAAAGTAAGTGCTTTGTTGATTAATCAAAAGTGAATCAATAGCTTATCATTTCTTAGACTATACTACCAGTACTCTCCGGATCGACTATCTGTATGCCCTCTTACAATTCATGCATTGCTACATATCGCCGACAGCATCGAGCTGTGCGGGCCGGTCTGGGCTTATTGGGCGTTCCCAATGGAGCGCTTTTGTGGCTCTTTGCTGCCAGCAATCAAGAGCCGCCGATTTCCATACGCCTCAATCGACAGATACGTTGTCGCTTCTGCACAGCTAACCCAAGTCAAGATGCGCTACAACCTTCAGGATACCCGAGGCATTCGAAAACGCCGTAATCATGACCGCGAAAACTCAACCGCCGGCGGGTTTAGACACCCCGGACCTGACTGTAAGTCGACACGACTCAGCATTTCAACCGATCTCCTCTAACGATTATATATCTCGCAGACTCAACCTGTGTGCTCTTGCCTCCACATAGATCCTCGGCATCACTCTCCCAACCAATAATTGACAAGATCGCCATCCATCTCTCCACACGATACGGGAAAACTCTGAACATTGTACGTCGGCATATCACGCCTGACAGCATCGAGCAATGGGCACGCGTACGGCGTCTTGAGGGCGGCGACGACATGTATGCTTCGAGCTTGCACAGACGTATGGCAGAAGACAGTCGTGATGCCACATTTATCCGGGTATGTTTCCATTGCATTTCATTGCACAGTCCTCTACTCTAACATTTTATTCCACAAGTATGATATGCTAGCCGACAGAAACGAAAGACGACGCCTAGCGGACGAAGATTTAATCAAAAAGTCATACTATGGACAGCTACAGCACATCTTCGTCACCAGAATTCCCGCCACTCCCGATCTTGACCTCTCTCACCCCGAAATCCTCCTGCTGGCAGGAATCCGTGGCTGCACATTACAGTCAGTTAACCGGTTAGGCATGCCAAGATACACAAAAATGGGGGCATACGAGGTAGTGGACATGTCTTGTGTCCAGTGCCTAGTTGCTCGCATACCATGCATGACACTTGATGGTCATCCCCAGGCATGGAGTATTGCTGATCGCACTGGCACGAGCCAAAGCTCTGTTTATATACCTGATGTATAGACCTGTGAATATCATTTGGTTGCCGAGTTATTGTATGACCAAATGATCATAACTTGTTTCGCATTCACTCGCCGTTCACTGGTAAATCGAGTGAATAACAGGAATAACTCGATTGCCGGTTGAATATAATGTGGTCTGGGGCCTATAGTGAATGTCCGCACCCGCCGCAGTTGGCATGCGCAAGCTACTCGAGTCCCATTATTGACGTATTTCTTCTCAGCGGAAAAAGTTCTGAGATCAAGAATACTCTCATCTTGAGGTATTCTAGGCTTGAATGGAACGAGCGTTTGAGAAGGTGAGGGAGAAAGGGGAACAAGGACTAAATGTACCGAAGCCGCAGTCAGCAGGACGATCGACCAAGCTCTGCCTTCCGAGTCAATCATGATTCATCCACTTTTACTCGACGTCGACGTATCACTTTGCTTAAAGATGCTTGGAAAACACTTAACCCTGAACGTCATGAATGCCTTTCATATCTTCTTTGAGCTGGTCATAGACTGATGATTGCACCAGTCTGAACCAGCAACAACAAGACCTTAGCGGCTCCCTTCTCAGCGCTACGAATGCAAGACACTGTCAATCCTTCAAGTAAATACTCCTTGTGCTGTTCATATCTTGCAAGTGAGAAGATCTGATGCTCGTGATTGTACAGCCCGTTCCAGGAGGCCATAAGACTGGCAGCGTTTCGGCCATTGCACCTACTCCTTCCTGAGTTCCTGATGTTCCTTCGGTCTCCCGTTCAGAATGTCACATTCTAATCGTGACAAGAGTACTGCATAACATGCCTCAGATTTTTTTGAGCGCGTTATCTTTGGTTTCCTTGGCCAATGTGTCAATGGCCCTATCGCATCACAATAGGAAGCGCTCTTAATCCTTTGCTTTGATCATCTTACCAAGCCTCTTCTTAGTAACGTCTTTGTCGTGATTACATTGCCAGGCGTCGTCAGCCATGTTGCCAGCGCTTTTCCAAAGCGTTTGGGTACCCAGGCTGGAACCACTACACGGGTGGCACTTCAAGAGTCCCAATTGCAAGCTTTACTTGTGCGAAGTTTTTGGCAATCATTAGCTGCCGGATACTCGTGTTCCCTGTCAGTTTTTCCAAGTCACTCGGGAATTGTGACTGGGTCAGATTACTACGCACTCGGTATATATTGACAGTCGGTGGTTGAAAACATTGGACTCGCTTTGAAGACGGAGACAGGAGTTTCCTGATTTAATCAACCAATAACACCCAAAATACCACACAAAGCGAATGGATGTCTATAAATCGACACCGAGAAGTTGACTTTTGATCCCTTCAACGCACCATCCTTTCTTCCTTTCACTCAGAAGACTGACAGAATGGGCACAGATCAAGTACCACAGGGTATAGAATCGACATTCTACGAAGAACTTACCCGCATCATGTGAGTGCATGCTCTTCCTTGACATTTTGACAACCCTCAACATTTGAAACCTCCTAGATCGATCGCAGAGGCCGCCAGCTCACAAGAAGCAGCATTATTGCACGGTTCAACACCTACTCTAAGCGACGGTGCCGATGGTCAAAGCGCGACTATGCCTTTTGAAGGAACCTGTCCAACCTCGCTGACTGGGACATCTGAAGGTCTCGTTGGTTTGGAGAATGCTTTGTCTCAGCCCTCGACGATGTCAATGACTCCCGCAGTTGAAGCGACATCAAACTTCTCTACCCCTTCCAACAGCTGGTCACCTCAGCCATTCCCCGATCCTTCTATATCTGGAATTACTGCTATTACCATTGATCGATCACCGAGGGCTCTCTTAGAACGTTTCGACAGTACTTCAAGTCATGACGCCAACCCCATGCCCAATCAGTTTCATGCGGCTTATATCGCTCCTGAGAACGGTATCTATTCCATTCCTGCGTCACAGCATCACCAACCGAGGCAAGGAAATTCGCTGTAAGTGCATTTTGTTGATTCCCGACTATGTCTGATCTGCAGACAGCTACCCACCAACGCTGTATAACATTAGGACCCCGGCCGACACGCCATCTTTCTACGACACTTCTCTACCATCCACCTCGAGATTATCCCAGACTTATGAAGCTTTTAACGACAACAGAAATTCGGAGTCGAGGTACGATGCGGAGCAGCATACAGGCAGTTCTTTGCCCCTTTGGCAGACAGGGCGAGTATATTCTAATAAGGTCGCTATCACCAACCTTTCCTTGACGAATACTTCAATGTACAGAAACAACTTCTCACTCATTGGCCCCAGTAACCTGGAGCAAACACTTTCGAGCTCTGCAAGCAAACAGCAGTACAATCCAGCGCCTATACTGTGGGGTAGTGGCGGCTCATCACAGATGCACATGACTCATCCTGGCCCTCGATCCTGTCATCAGCGAATGCAATTCGCCTCTCCAGGAGTTCCACGCGATCGATTTGGCTCCATTCCTGAACACTCTCCATTATCAATCGGCGTGAGCAATACTGCATCTCCCCCTCCCGCCTGGTCCTCTCCCGACTCTGACCCATTTGCAATGTAAGCAATATAAGCATCGCGATGAGTTTTTGTGGCTGATACTGTGTTTTGGTAGCATGCATCTCCCTGCGCCCAATGGCCCGTTGGCGAGCTCTTCATCTTTGCCAAACACGCGAAACGGGTGAGTCCGAAAATTTTCTTCCACGATTTAGGGGGAGAATGACACTCAATATGCAGATACTCACCTCTCCGCCCAACCAAGCGGAGAAGATTTGACATGCTGAACGAACGGGCATTGGTTTTTCCTGACCATTCGCCATCAAGCTCGGAAATCGTGAACAATGAAAATGAGGGAGATAATTTGTGAGCTCTCCCGCTCCGTCTCGATCAACCTTTCTGATTCCTGATTCCTTCAGGGATCTTGCAGCAGCTGCTGCTACAGATCCTGCCAATGCCGAAGGCTTCCGCCCAGCACCTCACACGATCAGTCATGAACTCATGTACATCCGCGTCGCATCTCCATGTCCCTTCCCTGGATGCAACATAATGCTCTCTGAGGGTGCTAAGCGCCATATGGACTCCGTGCACCTTAGCAACGAACGGGCTAATCGCACAGTGCGGATGGTTTGCCCCCTTGACAATTGTCGTTTTAGGAATAAATTAATGCTTCTCAATTCCATGGCAAACCATTTCATGACACACGCTGGACGACGCCAATATCTTTGCAGATGGGATGGGTGCGAATGTGGCTTCTCGCAAGACTATGGCTGCATCCGTCATTTTGAGGAGAAGCACTGGAATTTACCAGCACAGGGAGAGAAGAGGAAGCGCTCGGAAAGTGCCCCATATTCTCTCACTTGAGCCCCAGCTCATTCAAATTTCGACATGATTATCTTCCTCCCACTTCCTATTACTAACTACCATTTCTCGTGGCATTCATTCAGATGTCAGGTTATACTTGCTTTCAATTCAGAAACCCGGCCAAAATCACTGCCGTCGTACTTATTAACTACTTATCATAAAAACCATAATAACTTCCTTGATTACCTCTATCATTTTTCCTCGAAGCGTAGCATTGAGCCGACAGCCACGCAGTGCCACCACACTCTAAATGAAATGCCACATCGTGTCACGTGTAAGTACAGCATTTTCGTGTACATTTGACTTGGCGGGTGTTTCCGATCGAAAGGATTGTACGATAGGAACAAATTATTTAAAAATTCACTATCTATCCTATCGAAAGGATTTAGCATGAAACTTTCGATCGAAAAGATACAGTTGATAGGACGGATTGTGTTGCGTCGTTCAGTCCACGTCGCTGCTTCCGCCTGACATCCATCTTGCCTCCAGAGTCACTTCAGGTCACTTCGCCACTGCATCTGAAAAACACTCGCAGGAAAGAGATGCTCAAAAGCTGATCCGTGATTTGCTCCCGGAGATCTCTGGCTCAATGACGGTAGACTGCTTACACATTTGTTCATTTGTTTCCTATCTATCCGATAGGAACGGTTTTGTTGCATTCTTTCGATCGAAATGATTGTGTTGTATCTTTTCCATCGGAAGTAAAACCCTGAAACCTTCCTGTCAGCGATATGTATACGATAGGTATTCCACCTAGCTAAGCTAAGAAGCTGTTTCAATGTTCGACCGCTATGCATACAAGAGTGAAAGCCGACTGAAAATCTACAAGCCTATTTTTATTTAGTAATGCTAATCTGCAACGCTGAGAACATCTGCTGTAGCGGCGACAGCTAAATCACGGTATCGGTTTGGATAAGGAAGAAAGCAACTATTGTAAACATTTAGACAAAACCACCCTATGTATGGTATCGCAATGATAGGAACCATTTTTATACTTGCTATCGAAAGGATTCTGTAGAAAAGTACATATCTATTGTATCTCTCCGATCGGAAAACCCCGCTGAACCAAACGTACTCGCATTTTCGGGCCGAGTTCCTTGCTTGTTGCCGTGACTGCAAGTGAAAGTCAGTGACAGACTGTGATGTGTTCTCGACCCATTTACTCCCGTCATGATGGTGACAGATGCGTCAACCGCTCCAACCAGCTTCCTGAAATCTGACCACTCCTCTGAATTGACCCTGGGGAAAGTCATAGAACCTTTTGCTTGCGGTGCGGCAGACCAACGAACATCGCATCGCTCTGTAAAATGCTAGACCAGACGCACTGCGGAGTGATAATCAAAGGACTGCCGCACGCCAGCCAATCACCTAGAATCATGCAGCTGACATCTCGTATCTCATCTTGAGATTGGCTCGTTAACGTTCTTTTCCTTTCTCAGATTTATCAGCGAGAGAACCACGGAGCGCCTGCACACTGTGACAATGGAGGCTTGATACAAAGAAGCTTCACATGCGCAACCGCCAAATCAGCCGATTGGATCCCATCATCATCCATTTTCTAGAGCGAGTCTCGGTCCGCTCTGTATGCTCTTGCTAATGGGGATATGACGTAGTGCTGCGGCTTACCACCATGCAACACTCTGCTTAACATGGGTGCGCGCGCCAGATCTTTAGTGTCAATCAGCTGATAATATTTTTCAACGCGAGGTAGCGGAAAAAATGGTGAACGATTCAGATCAATTGCTTGGGAAACTGTATGCGACGAAAATGCGAAATAAATATGGTAAATAAATGATGAATCTCTCTCTCAGGCCAACGCCCCAGTCTATCGAACCCACTCAGTATAGCCGCGCCATTGCCACAGCGCCGTACGGCGCCGTCTCCCTCCAACCGAATTTGTGGTAAAGATCCTTCGCCCTCCCATCAGCTACCAAGTTCACCTGCCCTGATTTTGGCACATTCGTCTTCAACCAGGCCTCGACTTCCTTCATAATCCGGAAGCCTAATCCCTGCCCTTGATGTGCGGGATGGACTGCAATGTCGACGACAGTGAACCACAGTGCGCCGTCACCGATGACGCGGCCCATAGCAATGGGTTCCTCGTTGGAAGAGTCGTCGGTGGAGTCTATGGTGTCGGAAGAATCATTGTTTGGTTTTGGATTGTTGTAAGTGATTTGAACGGCGAACAACGATTTTGGCAAGCCAGCGGCTGCAGCTGCTGTCGCTTTCTTTGAAAGGCCCGTGATCTCGCGGAGCTTGCAGTAGGTCTCGACGGAGGGGATCTCGTGGCGGATAGTGTATGAGTCCATCTAGATGAATAGCGTTTAGTGACAGGACGATAGGGAGCAACCAAATTGAAACTGACTTGAGTGGGTATGATATGGTGTTGGTATAGGACTGGGAATCTAAGGCGGACTCGAAGTTGAAGTGAGATTTTTTGATGTTTTGAAATGCGAAGAATCACTGGTCTATATACCATTCGAGATGATTACTCAAGTTGCAATTAAACCTCTGCGGAGACTTCCAATGGAAGTGGGTGCATCATTTGACGGCAAGCGATGTCGTTCTTGAAAACTTCTATGAGATGGAATTATCGCGTCTTGGGACGGGCGGTGCACCATTAGAACCCATGGGCGGCGCTAACCGAGTGCCACTCGTGCCGTCTCTGGCAATATTTGTGGATGCATTGTGGCGCCTTCCTGCCAATTAGCTCCGTGTCGAAGCAGCAAAACCTCCCGCGACCATCGGTCCTGAATCCTAACACTACCATTTTTCGCAGCATATCCGTAGATCTGTTAGTAGCAACACTTGGCAGTGTTCGCAGATGGCACGAACTCCAACATTGCCTCATGTCATGACTCAGTCAGTAAAGCATCCGTTACCTTTCCCACGCAGGTTGGCTCAGTCCGACAACGTTGAGCTAAGGTCCTCGACTTTGCGTCTTCCAAATCGTCTCACATCTGCTTATTTGCTTGGAACTGTTACGCATAGTTTAATTTCTTGTGGTGGATGGGCTGTCTAGCCTTGCAGAGTCTGAGCTCGCATAGCGAGTGTTTGGCACTCATTGATCAACATTTGCCTCTCGGGGATAAGTACGACAGGACACGTCAGTCTTCGCTTCCGGCTAGTAGGAACGAGGTAATCAGGTCTTACTATGGCTCTTAGGCTAAGGTAAGACAAGATACATGAGGAGTTGCGATTGGCTAGCACATGCAGAGAATTTCAGGTGAGTCGCCATCGTCCCAACTCTATCAGCTTCGCACCCACTTAGCGCAATCTATTATCCTCCGATAGACACTGGCTCCACAAATTATCCTTGCCCCAAAAGGCTCTGGAGGCCTATAGAATCATGCCGCCTATGCCGAGAACAGTGAAGGCACCGAGGACTTCGTACCGCGGAGATAACATCACAAATATGCTCGAGCTAGCGAGTGCCACGCTTGCATTTCGTTGTGAAGCTAGATCTAGCCCAAGAATTGGTTCTCATGTCGCGATGCGAAGCAGCGAACTTGCATCACTCCACAGCCTCGCTAATGAGCGTTCGTCTCGAATTGGAATATGCCGACGAGCCGAAGACAACTTCTTGAAAGGAGACGGTACCGAGTCACTCTGGGTGAGCGCTCTCCAATGCTAGTAAATGATCCGATCAAATCATTATGCTTACAACTTGTCAATGCAATTGCATTCCCTCTATATCTCTGTACCCCGGCATACACATTCCTGGGAAGCGATGCTGTGTCTGACGGCTGGCCAGGATACGGCCATGACAGGTATGCTTGACGGTCAATTTGCGTAGTTGCTATCAGCGACGGGAGATGGCATGCAGCGCCGAACACACCTTTCACCTTCGGGACTTCACTGTCTGCCACCTGCTCATTGCTTTACCACCACCCGGGCCCCAGTTTACGCTGTCACAACCCACATCTTCTCCATCCTAGGCGGATCACTGAGCCCAGGATGACACCGCAAGAATCGACTGGCGAGTGCTCGCTAACCATGACTATTGCATCAGCCCGACGTTAAGCTTTCAAACCCATGCGACAAATCTTCGCCCGAAGATTTTACGTCTTGTTGTCCATCCGCTGGCAAGCTCTGTAATGTCCGTGTCGCGTACTGACCGTGCTAGACCGGTTCACTTCGCAAGATGTCCCAGACACTGTCAGATCGGCCGATGAGCGTGATTGCAGACATGATTGATGAGACTCGGAGGCGATATTTTCACCTGTTGGTTTATCTCTCTCACTCTCTCGTATACTCTAAAAGAAACTGAGGCTCTCATAGACTAAAATTTGTACAACAGCCAAGCTTTATCAGTGATTCAACGGCGCAACGTTTAGTTGCATTGTACAAGCTCATGGAAGATCAAAAGCTCCAGCCGCTGACTTGCGGAAGCGATGCTATGGGCTGGCTACTGTCTGAAATGAATATCGTGTCTTGAAGCCTACAGAAACGACATTAACCTGACGAGCATTTTATTTGCAAAAAACTAGATAATGCCGTCTACACAACATGTCATTAAACCGACGACTTTGAGCTAACTTGGTTGTAGTCTCGAAAGCTTGCACGTCACCAACACCGCCCCGTCGCTGCCTGCATCTCGGCCGATGAATATCATTGGGCCATCTCCTATGGTCCGGTGTCATGCTAGTGCTTTTTCACTCTATTTGAATGGAATATGGGTGCCTCATCCGATGGCTAGCGTCATAGATGAACCAAGCTGACAAAACATTCAGTCACGAGACTCTTTGCTCGAGTGAGTCACATAACTCTGTTCACTTACAAATTTCCATGTTCTGGCCGAGGAATCGAGTGAGTCACAAGCTCAAACCAGGGACTGAAAATCAAATTCTCTTATAAAGATAGTGGATTGACGCATATCATTACCGCTCCATCTCTTTCATTATCATCAATGGCCGCCACACGCAAGGCGGCACTACTCCTGCTAAGCGCGTTCACAACCAGTGCCCATGCTGGCAATCCTGCGGCCGTTATCCTGTTGCCGTCCGATACTGTCCTCACAGATGCCGAAATGCAAGCTACGGCACGGGATCTCGTTCAGCCTATGCACGCGTTTGTATCCCCACCCACCGCGGGCACGGATGGGGCTTATGGTATTCGGTGGTTTACCACGGAGGCGGAGATTACGATGTGCGGGCATGCGACCGTGTGCGCCGCTAAGGCAATATGGGCGTCCCCGGGATACTTCGACGAGGTCACAGATTCAGACTCGGTAAGATTCAGGACCAAGTCTGGAGCTCTCGTATCCGCTCGCAGGGATGGAGAAAGGGTCGAGATTACTTTTCCGCATGCGCCGACGGTCTCGATTGCACATGATTCGGTTGCGGGCCTGAAGATTCGCGATGTAGTCGCCAAGGCGCTTGGTACGCAAAAGAGTGGTGAAGCGCTAGAGATTATATACATGGGCCATGGGACAGGCCATTATGCAGAATATGGGCTCGTTCATATCGCGGAGACCGGGGGGTTCAAACTCGAGGGAACCCAAGTGTTCACAGATGCATTCGTGAGTCCTCTGAGCCTCTGTCCAGAGATCTTGGGTCTAACGCGTTGCCAAAGAAAGAGTCGCCGTTCCTAATTAATGTTATTACAAGTGCAGGCGATGGGAGGAATGGAGAGTCTTTTGTTTCGAGGATGTTCGCACCTAATTGTGGCGCTGCGGAAGGTAGGCCAATTCCATTATTTCATTGGTATTCATTCATCCGCTAATGGATTGCAGATCAAGTCTGTGGGTCTGCGCATTGTCTCCTCGCACCATACTGGGCCCAGAAGCGGGGCCCATTGGTGGCACCCAGCACACCGATGAGCGCACGCCAGGTATCTAAGCGTGGTGGACTTTTGCGGGTCAGCTGGAATCAAGAGCTGGAATCAGTTACTATCAGAGGAGATGTGGTGGTGTGGGTGCGCGGCGAAATTGACATGTGACTTATATGTAGTTTCCTTTCGAGTTGAAATCGTGGCGCGGCGCTCCCAGTAGGAGTCAGTACGTCTGAGTATATAGCCTTCATCTGTCAGACTTGGCTGTAAAACTTTGCAAAGCTGATAAAAAGAAGCACGGGAGAATTGCCGGATAATAACTTGAATAAGCTCGCGCCTCAGCAGGGTCAGAATGACAAGTACTGCAGTGAAATCCCAGAGCATAAAGATACCGTCTACAGAGATCATCGCTATATTCAGGACGAGGAGCATGCCACTTCTGGAGAAACTGAAGCTCGCACGTCAGAACTGAAAATGTTAATCTTCCCCTCGCGCAGATTCAGCGGCGGTAAGCCCTCATTTTGGTGCGGGGTAGAGTAAATCAGGTACGAGCAGGTTCAATAACGAGTACTTCCACCGAAGCAACCGGCGGTGTCCTTGATGGGACATGTCAGGTGTCTTGATCGTTGACAGCAACCATCACTTACGAGCGAACCCCGAAAAAAAAACATGAAATCTTCTCGGACTCCGAGAGGTCAACAAAGTGCAAGTAGCTCGACTTCTATTTTGAAGGAGTGTTCAGTAAGTTTCAATTTCTATGATGATTTATATCTGGTCTTCAAAAAATTGCAAAGAGGGCCCAATAGTGCGCTCTGAGTGATGCTGTTGTGGGGATCGAACATATATTACGACCAGATCAAAGGCCGTGCCTATCCACCCTTTGCATCAGGCTCCGACCTAAAACAAAGAAAATGAGCCCTTTGCCGTCGGTCGCTTCGCCTTTCTGCTCACTATCCTTGTCGGAATAGCGACGCGATGCTTCCTTTCGCGCTTAAGGCTGTCTGGTTTGCGTTGGCAGCGTCTGGCACGCTAAGCTGCTGGGTGGTGCTCATGAGCCTCGCGAGTGTAATCAATATTTGGTGGTTGCCCTTGCTCTATTGCAGCGCTCTTACTGCTCTTGAAGGGATATTCTGTCTAGGTGCGAGTTATTGGCCGTGTACGTTCACAGATCCCTGATTACCAAAATCCAGGCATGGTATATCATATGGATCCTTTCCAAATGCCTGACGCGTTTCGTCTCTGTGAGCCTTCATCGATTCCTATGCGCTGGCCGATCGGCTGAGACCCTTTCTATCAGCACAAATATTTGTCATAAGCTTCTCCGCCATTCTACTTACTGGCGTGGCTGTCACCTTCATCATGGCCACCACTGCCTCTGTCATCTGGCCGACGCAAGTCAATGGTCAGAGCGCTCAATCGTACGTGAACTCTCTATGCCAACCCCAGCACTACTAACTCCCCAAGCAGAACATTAAGCTTTCGACCCATATATCTCGTTCCCCTCGCCATATTTCCTGCGGCACTGGCGACTCTCCAACTCGCTCTAGTCATCAAGTACAACGCGTACGCGCCCACAGACAACTTCCACGCTGATGTCACCGGATCCTTGTGGATATGCCTGCTCGGTTATGCGGGGATGCCCATGCTCGAATCAATACCGTGCTTCGGAATCACGCTCTATGCGGGTCTGCGCGTCGCCAAAATCCACAAGATGCAGAGTACCCAGCGCAGTTCCATGGGTCTGGATCTCGGTGCCGGGACACGCACGGACCCGTTCGCGGCGCCCACCCCCGCGCTAGTTCGCATGCCACGGCGAGAGGATGATGCAGAGACGGACGTAGACGGATGGACGAAGCTGCCTGAAATGTCTCCACTGTCGTCGCATAAGAACGGACGATCCACATCGAGTTTGGGTACAAGCGGGCAACACGCGAAGCAGTCCAGCACAGCCTCAGGTGGATACGAACGCCATCACGGCAAGACACCCTCCCAGACCTCCCAAGCGCGCTTCCACATGCCCTTCCGGCCGGCTTCACCTCAACAGGCAGTGTCACCCATATCGACCGTTGTTGACACAGTCAGTGACAACAAATCGACCTCAGCGTTTTCGGCCTTCAAGTACCCGACCGTGATGGAAGAAGACGACCCATTTGACCGTGATATCGATGATGTAGAGAACATAGTGGCGCAGGGGCAGGGGCACAAAGACAGGAGCAGCCAAATGATCCGCCTCGATAGTACGTGTGAACCAGATAATGTTCGTGCTGTATTCTAACGACTTGAAACAGAAATATCACGCCGATCCCAACTCACACCACCACAAAAGGGTATTATACCACTTATATGGCGACTCATACTTTTTCACGCGTATGTTCAAGCCCATCCAATCTTCTCGCATAGCCGCTGACGAAGCCCCCTTTCTAGCGTGTTCTTTTTTGTTCAGATCCTTGTCACACTCTCTACCATCATCGATATCGCCCACGGCCGGCACGTACTTACACCATTCGGAACAGAGCATATCGCCCTTATATTGGCGGCCTGGGGCCCATTTGTTATATTTTCACATTCACCTGGTGTGCGCCAGAAGCTTATGTTCTGGACGTAGCTTGTATTATCTACTTCAAACCTTCTGGATCGATAGAGGATGGATCACGAATAATGTATGGAGTACGATGTATACGTATTACCACAGCTGTTGAAATGATTAATATGTGAAGCGATAGCGTTCTCTACCCGATGCAGCCTGGTTCATGAGCCGAATCCAACCAGACATAAACCATAACATGGGATCCTTTATTGATTATTGGTCGAAGTACAGTGTAGCAGGTCGTGAGTAAACAGGACTGAGCGGTGATATAGGTGGTTGGGACGACTATGAATATAACTAGGTTAAGATGGTAGATGAGGGGGGACAGTGTCAATGGTGCAATAAAGAAGCGTTAACCAAGTACTTTTGAAAGATGCCTAAAACCCTTAGAAGCCGCCCATACCACCCATGCCGCCCATTCCTCCCATACCGCCGCCCATAGGAGCAGCAGGCTTATCCTCCTCGGCCTCGACGATGCACGCCTCGCTTGTGGTCAGGAGCGATGCAACACCGGAAGCGTCAACGAGTGCGGTGCGAACGACCTTGAGGGGATCGACGATACCGGCCTTGATCATGTCGACGTACTCGCCCTTGGCAGCGTCGTAGCCCCAGGCGAACTTATCGGGAGCGCCGTATTGCGAGAGCAAGGTGCCGACGATGACGGAGGACTCCTCGCCTGCGTTGGAGAAGATCATGCGCGCGGGCTTGGTCAGCGCGCGGCGGATGATGTTGACACCAAGGTCTTGATCGAAGTTGGCAGTCGGCACGACCTTGGCGTCGGAGTTGGTGGGCAGGTTGCCAGCTCCAGGGGAGTTGGTGGTGAGAGACAATGACGCCTTCAAGAGTGCAACACCACCTCCGGGAAGGATACCTTCCTCGACAGCAGCACGGGTAGCATTGAGAGCGTCATCATAGCGATCCTTCTTCTCGCCAACCTCAACCTCCGAGGACCCGCCGACTTTGATGACAGCGACACCTCCGCTGAGCTTGGCAAGACGCTCCTGGAGCTTGGACTTGTCGAAGTCGCTGGTGGTGGGGTCCGCGACGAGGCTGCGGAGCTGCTCACAGCGAGCCTGGATGGACTCCTTAGCACCATCGCCGTTGAGAACAATAGTGTCCTCCTTGGTGATGGTGATTGAGCCGGTGGAACCGAGGAGGTCCGCGGTGGCCTTCTCAAGCTTGATGTCGAGCTCGTCGGTGAAAACGGTACCGCCGGTGAGTATGGCCAAGTCACCGAGGATTGACTTGCGGTTGTCACCGAACCCGGGTGCCTTGACAGCGGCGACCTGAAGCTGGCCGCGGAGCTTGTTCAAGATGCAGGCAGCGAGAGCCTCGCCATCGATATCCTCAGCAATGATGACGAGGGGGCGACGGGCCTGGGCAGCAACTTCGAGAGCGGGAAGAATGTCCTGTAAGAGGGAGATCTTCTTCTCGCTGAGAAGGATGTACGGCTTCTCGAACTCGACCTTCTGGCTCTTGACGTCGGTGACGAAGTAGGGCGAGATGAAACCGCGGTCGAAGCGCATGCCTTCTGTGATCTCAATCTCATCGTCGATCGTACGGCCCTCCTTCACGGTGATGACACCCTCCTTGCCGACTTTCTCCATCGCCTGCGCAATGAGGTTACCGACATGGACGTCACCGTTGGCGGAGATGGTCGCGACCTGGGCAATTTCCGCTGTGGTGGTGATGGTCTTTGTGTTGGCAGAGAGGAACTCGACAACACGGTCAACAGCAGCTTGGGAGCCTCGGCGGAGGTCCATGGGGTTGCAGCCTGCTGCGACGTTCTTCACACCCTCGGCATAGATAGCGCTCGCGAGGACAGTAGCGGTAGTTGTACCGTCACCAGCAATTTCGTTTGTCTTCTGCGCAACGTCTTGAATGAGACTGCAAGGTATGTGAGAAGAGTACTTGTGACCGAGGGGTTTAGTTTGCTTACCGAGCACCCAGGTTCTCAAACTTGTCCTTCAAAGACACTGACTTGGCAACAGTAACACCATCTAGACAACAGTCAGATACCTATACGTCCATTATTACAGTGGAACATGCCTTTGGTGATCTTTGGGCCACCATATGACTGCTCAATAATCACATTACGACCTGAGACGCGACACGTCAGTCTCAAGTTTGAAGACGGTATACACATTGCAACACACCTTTTGGGCCGAGAGTAACGCTAACAGCCTTTGCCAGAATATCCACTCCTTTGAGGATGCTCGCGCGTCCGTCGTTGGAGAACTTGATTTCCTTGTGGGCGCCACGGGCCAATGAAGGCTTGGCTGCCTTGACTGCAGCGCGGCGCATAGCGCGCGTAGAGGTCGTAGAAAGGTGATGCATTATAAGTGATTAGGAGAGGGTAGAGCGACGCGTAAAGAGAACTTGGAATGGAGAGGAGGTGAAGGTTAGAAAGGTAACACACGCGAATTTGTACTTGTGACGAAAGGTCTAGAAAAAAAACGCGGCACCAATCCCACGCGTCGGCTGTTTTATTGACGCGTCCCTGCTTCCGCTATATCCCGTCTCCGCTCCTCGCCACAGCTCTTTCTGACCTACCGAATTATGACCTTATCCGAGAAGGAACAGCTTAGGCCAGAGACTCCAATATCTAATATTCAAATTTTGGACGCACATCTACGATCCGATGGACATAACTTTCCAGCTCGGTTTTCCTATTTTCCAGAGCCTTGCAGCTCTCAGATGTCAAATAACAAACATCGAGCAATTCCAATGAACCTAGGTCCTCGCTGAGCTCCCGCAATACATTTATTCTGTCAACGGTGTCTATGCTTGTTGATCAGACAAAACGATATGTGAGCCGCAGTCGGCTACTGCTTGCCTTTGCCTTCGCCACAGGAAAGCATCTGTCAGTAACTACTGGCATCTCGACGATAAATGGGGGCTCAGGTTCAGACGTATTAAACATCCGCTCGCCGGATAGTCGTTGAATCATTGGGTTTTTATTCTAGGCACTTATTTCAGCTTTCATATAGAAAGAGTTGCGAGTGCGCTGTCGTGGAAACTGGCCAAAGCTATACACATCAATTTACAGATTACAAAGCGCCTGATTGGCTAAAGATCTCAATCGCCGGACTTCCATATTATCTCCAGAACAGAAGTTTCGAACGGATGCCAGGAGCATGTCCAAAGATGGCCCCAGGGCCCCATGCCGCTAACAGCAATGCGACATGCTGGGTTCCAAATGGCGTGAGCGCATCCTTGCCCCGACTGACATCGATAATAGTCGATAACGCGACAAGGATTTGAACCAAGAAGAAGAAACTATGCAAATTATGGTCAGTGGGAGACCGCAACAGAAAAAATAAGATGCGCACAGGAAGAATAAAATCAGTCTCCAAATGAGCGACATAAAACTTGCTTGGCCTGATGGAGGCGCCTGTGCTTGGGAAAGTTCTACGTTGTATCAATTAGCAGGCGATAGGAAGAGATTTCAAGAATTCCATACCATCCCAGCTAACAGCCCTAGGATCCGGGGTGTCGTCGCCGCCTTCCTCCTTCAACGGCTCCGCCACTAGAGCTCTGGCAAAACAACCAGCCGTCGCCCGTTGTTGCGTGAGGGAAGCTGTGCTATCGTAAACGTCTAAGATGCTACCGATATCTGCTTCGTCAACCTGTTCAAGTGGATTGGCGGGTGCTTCTAGGGATGACGCAAAGCTCCACGGACGCGCTCCGGGCACGGCACTGGAGACGATGGAAGGCGGGTATCTATCCCTGGAGAGTGACGAGCCTGCGTAAGAGGAGATGGGACGAGTTGGAGACTGGGAATTGTAACGGAGAGGAGACACTTCTGCCCGTGGCCGGAACTGGGGACTGGGTGGCGCGCGTCCAACCTTGGCGAAGAACAGCGAAGAGCGAGGGGACTGCATGAGAGGCGACGGTGCTTCCAAAGACGCGAAGGATGCCGAACGTGGCATTGATCGTGCCACTGACATGCGCCGTAGACTTGGCTCGGTAAAGATGGTCGAGTGAATTGTCGGTGTTGTGGCTTCTTTAGTCTCAACCCCAATCGA
>JACXVL010000058.1:46462-107833 GCA_014898675.1 Athelia sp. TMB
GGCATGCCGGCGTACCCGAGTAGCGAGAGCCTGGGATGAAAGTAAGTACATCAAATGGTCTTGGGATGAATGGAGGCAGACCAAAGATGGGGCCCTGTCACATCACAGTGAATATTGTCGGATGGCGAATACGCGTCATACTTGATCACTAAGGCGAGCTGAAGGCTGGCGAAAGTGACTGGAATGACAAACAAGGGCACTATATATGGCCACTTCCATCGTAATGTACTGAAAGAAGAACTTGATGAATAGCATTAGATAGTTTAAATTTATCACTTACGATTGTGGAGATGCATTTGACAGAGATGCGGGACGAATGATTGCTGTAGTTACTGCGAGGATAACGGTGAGGCAGACTCCCGTCAACAGGAGTGCAGAGAAGCTGATTGTGAAGATCTGCGACAAGCAGAACGCTCGTGGCATCTGGTATGGATCCATATGATATATCATGCCTAACCAAGTCAGATACGATTATGCGTTGAAGGTATGTAACTCACCCAAACAGAATATGCCTTCGAGGATGGTGAGTCCAACACAATATAGCATTGGTAACCAATAGCAGCTAGTCGCCTTCGCCATAAACCACAGCACGAACCATGTAGCGACAGTGCCTGCCATCGCAGCGCGTTCAGCTGATGCCTGCCGTCACTACAAACGCGCACGCACCGAGCGCACAAAGCGCGAACCACACTGCCTTAAGCGCAAACGGCAGCATCTTCAGTTATACCAGCTGGTGGGGGTGAGAGGGTAAGATCGATGTCGTGCGACGCGAAGAAGCCTTCGTCGCGTCCATTCACATGTAATGCAACGGGAGCGGGTACTGTGTTGGCCTCGCGTGACGCGGGGCGCACACTGGCAGGTCATCTGAGGCCATCTCAGGCCCAGAAGGCTGGAGTTCAGGCACAAGCATGACGAAGATGGCATCGACAAAGACTTGGGCCGTTTGAATCCAAAAGAATGGATAGCTGGCAGCAGCACAGCCTGACCACGGGGAATCGAAACGCACTCGTGAACGCCTGAGCAAGTAAGATCGATATCGTTGTGTAGTTTGGACAAACTGTCAACAGGATGGGAATCTTTTCCAAAGAAGTGGTAGTGATACCGTAAAGGTGTTTTGTGCATGTGACCACTGCCAACCCGTCACCATCGGCACCTTTTGTCCTTTGCTTCGAGCCTTCGTTCGACACATTGAACTGGAACTTCGACATACAAGTTCTTGTGGCTTTTGCACCCACGATTCAAAACGCCCAGAACGTTCTGCTTCCTATCACTGCATGCTTCTGCATTGACCGTTTCTCCTATCTATGACCCGAAACGTTACTCCATTCTACCCGCTCCAGCTCCCAGGCACCGTCGGGACCCCAGTGACAGTCCAACCAGTGCATTCGCTGACGAATATCTCAAAATTCATCCACTATCCATGCTCACGGCGCTCCCTCTACCGTCTAATCATCTTACCTAGACGGGTGTGGGAGCTTCTTCGGTTGGACAGGATGTTCCAGCCGAATTCGCTGTTGCGCGGCTTGCTAAATTCCCTTTGTTCTGCTGAAGGAATGCAATACATAGCAACCGTGGGCTATTGGTGAGATATGTAGCTTTGTGCACTACTCCTTGACGGTATGCACCTCTCAAAGAAGTGTGGCGAGAAATGAAATCGCAACGTATGTCACTTTGACTTGCGACACTCGACTGTTTCTCTTCGCGCTTTGAATACGATGTTTCACTGATGAC
Source organism: Athelia sp. TMB (assembly GCA_014898675.1). NCBI lineage: Eukaryota > Fungi > Basidiomycota > Agaricomycetes > Atheliales > Atheliaceae > Athelia > Athelia sp. TMB. Next base: position 48,194 of record JACXVL010000058.1, read on the forward strand.
TTTTCATAATGCGGAGCACCCAACATCAGAAGAAATACTGTGTATTTAGCAACTGCACGGTGAAGACCTTTTGCGGCGCGGCTGTGTTGGCACTAGGGAAGGATCCTGCCCTCTGCCCATCCGCACAGCCATCGAATGCAGCTGGTCTCTGAGTTTGGCAGTGCGGACACTCCCCTCTGACTGCGACTCACATACTTCGAATTCATCACGTACGCCAATAGGCGCGATCCTCAATACGCCCAACTATGCCCTTACTAGTACTATTCGACACCCTGGCCTTCATACTTCCATACCACGCGTTTTCAATCAAGACACCGAGGTGGTGACGATCTTTGGTACGCGATGAGAGTACTGATTAAGCCGCCCCTCGCTGTAATTCAGATCTTACCCGTGTGAGGACCCTCATTGGCAGCGCGGTTGCAACATGCACGGAGTCCAATTGTATGGGCCCGATTAAAACAGGTTTCAATGGTGGTTTGTGTCTACTCATTCGGAATTTTCTCCCTCTCGGCCCACCATTTCCCCTGGTTTCCCGAGTTGAGCATGAATGAGCCAACCACGTGAACTGCCGAAAACAAAGCAGACCAAATATGCGCAAATACAGAGTATGAATGACACCACTCGAAAAGCCTTGTTTTGACGACCGCGATTTATGCAAGCGAGCCAGACTGCAAAACCACTGCCAAGGCATGTAATATCTGATGACATTGAAGATGTTCACTCACGCGGTAATAACAGACTACCAGGCGCGGATACTCGCGATGCAATTCCAAGGGGTGAATGACGAACGCGTCGAGATAAACCACTCTCATTCTCTCTCTCCGACTCAGCCTACCGTTCCCGTGGATCCATCTGAGTTGAAGGAGGACATAAAGGTTGCGCGCCTCGCATTAGCGTCGACGGACGATGGGATCGAGAGGATCCACGACATTTCGCCGAGCTCAAGCGACGAATCGGCTGGCTTATCGGCCAAACACGATACTCTTGAGTGTCAGACGTCTCATTATGCAGCCCTCCTCGCACCGATCCAAACACTTCCGGAAGACATCTTAGGCCAAATCTTCATCCTGTGCTTACCGAGCCCGGACGAGAACTTGTCCTTTCATAACCGCAGCGCGCCTCTGGTATTGACGCAAGTATGCCAAGCATGGAGACAGTGTGCGCTTCTGTCACAGGGCCTATGGGCGTCTTTTACCATATCCCTTGATTCGCCTCCCAGCGCAGCACTTGCGAGGGTATGGTCCTCACGGGCGAAAAGCACACCATTGTTTCCTGTGTTTGACCTCGCTCGCTGGGATCGTCCATTTCGCCCCGCAAGGCCAGCGATTGCAGAATTCGTACAGTACTGCGATCGATGGCAGAATCTTACCTTGGAGGCGGATATTGGTTATGCGGGACGCTTCAAGAGCATATCTGGACGGCTTCACGCACTAGAGTATCTATCACTAAAGATGGATGACTCTAATCACTATGACCATGCCGATATTAACCTGTTCGAATGGGCGCCTAGCCTTCGCCGAGTACGATTGGACAGTGAAATGAATCCCTGCCGTGTATCATTACCCTGGCGGCAGCTTACCAGCCTAGATATACCGGTATTTCCAGGAAGTGCGGCCTCTCTTCCCTCATTACTGAATCAGTGCCTGGCTTTAGTCGAGTTGGTACTACACGTCCCAGCCAATTGGTCCCCACAAATTATTTGGTTTGCTCAAATCATCCTGCTGCCACGAGTACGAACATTGAAAATCTCCCTCTCCCCCAATACGATAAAGTGTGGGATCTTTGACATGGTCCGGCTTCCAACATTAGAATCACTCTCTGTGATAATGGGCATAACAGATTACACGGATTCCCAGTTCATCTCATTCATCACCGTCCATCCTTCTCTCCGCAATTTCACTATCATATTCCCACCAGGACATGGTCATCATTTGCCAGACCTAGTCCCATGCCTTCGCGCCATACCGAACGTGACGTCGTTTCGCATCCAGGCTCCACACTGCCAGGTCGACAACAATCTGCTATCCGCGATGTCCCACACGCCATCCACTGTAGCTAGCAGGGAACAGCTGCGCTGCCTGCTACCAGCATTGAAATATCTGGAGATGAGGGCGATCGTCGACTATGACCGCTTCGCTCACATGCTCATGTCTCGCAGGCTTGGACCCACAGCAAGCATGCCCCGCTTTGAGTGCCGATTGTTCAATGTCCAAGTTCAGGATATTCAGGTTTCAATACTCAATCATAGCCACTTCATCGTCAAATTCTAGCGTCCTGGAAAGCTTACAACCTAGAAAAGATAACATCCTGTATAGCTTCAGTAGCTGGGACCAGGGCAGTGGCCAGGCATAGCATTTGCCACAAGCATAGCGCTTACAGGCGAATACGTTGACTTATACGATTTCTGCGCGATCCCAAAGTGATGGTCACTATCTGCATCTTTAGTAGTCAACATGTAGGAGCCAAGAGAAGTCTCGCAAGGAGGTAAGATCTGTTACGAGGGGGAAAGTCAATATCCACAGCGTATCAACAACCAGCGGGAGTAGGAGACTGTTCGCTGCAATATCCGGAGCATCCCTCGCCAACAGCGCACATGCAACAGACACCCGATATTCCAGCTAATACAGCACATCAAAGTCTGCGTTGCTTGTCCAAGAAACACTCCATTGACAATGTCCAAGTTTCCGCAAGGACGGGCCCCGGGCCCCCGGACCGCCCCATGATTACTGGTCGCGTGCCGCGGTTCGGTGGCAGTGCGGGTGCAACTGAAATCAACGACCCTCCTCGACGAGCGTGACGGCGGCTTGAGGTTGCTTTCGTCGCTATTTTTGAATCAATACCACGCGCTCGTACTCTGAACCCGGATGAATGTCGAATGATCTTGTCTCATCCTGTCGCGAAGGTTACTTGTCGGTCTATCAGCGGATCCCATACATTTCTTCTATGGCCTACAAATACATGGCTTGCATCTCTATACAATACCGAGCCTCCCAGAAGAACTTGCCCCGATGAAGTATTCCCTATCACCTCTGGCTTCTTTGGCAGCTCTCGTAGCTCTGACACCGGCTTTCGTCAATGCACAGTCTTCCTTGTGGGGACAGTGTGGTGGCATAGGATGGAGTAAGCCGATGCCTTTTGACCCCCGAGTGTCTGACTAATGCTACACGCTTCTAAGGTGGAGCAACGACTTGCGTGTCTGGATCTACATGCACGTATTCTAACCCATGTAAGTACACTATGTCCTTTGAACTGATAACATCATTGACCATGCTCACGATCACTCGTAGATTACTCACAATGTCTTCCGGGGGGCACTACGTCTACTACTTCCAAGTCTACGACTACATCGTCGACATCCACTAGCTCTACAACCTCCACATCGACGTCGACTTCTGCCTCGTCGACCCCTACTAGAACCAAGTTCAAGTACTTTGGTGTCAACGAGTCAGGTGCTGAATTCGGAAACACTGCTTGGCCCGGAGTTTTGGGCACGGATTATGAGTGGCCTGCGGATAGCAGCATTGATGTGCGTTACCTGAAATACCGCTTATGGTTTTATATTCTAACAGACTACTCCAGTTCTTCGTAGGGAAGGGGTTCAATACCTTCCGTGTTTGCTTCCTTATGGAACGTATCTCGCCCCCCGCGAATGGGCTTACAGGTATGAATTATTTACTCATAAAAATTGTGATCTATCTAAACGAAAATCGTTTAAATAGGCTCCTTCGACCCGACCTACTTGGCAGGCCTCACAACGATCGTGAACTACATCACGAGCAAAGGCGCTTACGCTCTTGTTGATCGTAAGTATTGCAGATTTACCCCTCGTTCCCGGACTCTTCTCTAAATTGATCTTCACACAGCCCACAACTTCATGATCTACGATAATGCTCCAATTGCCGACACGGCCACGTAAGTATTGACGATTTTGTGGGAAGATGGGACTACTAAGCTGAATTATCTCTACTTTCAGCTTCCAAACATGTCCGTGTGGTTCTTTTATGAAGTTGGCACATAATGACTAACAAAACGTTGCAGGGTGGACGAACTTGGCCACTCAGTTTGTCCGTCGTTCCGTATATGCTGCTGTGTAATCTTCACTGATACTATGGGTTATTTGAAGAAATCAAACCCCAACGTCATCTTCGATGCCATGAACGAGCCCAACGGAATTTCAGCATCTCTCACGTTCTCGCTGGTAAGATACACCCAAAAATTCAAAACTATAACTACTGATGTGCGTTTCAGATGCAGGCAGCGGTGGACGGTATCCGTGCTGCTGGTGCCACCCAGCTCATCCTAGGTTCGCCAGCAGCCGATCCTTCCGATTTATAATACTAAAAGTTACGCAGTCGAAGGAACTTCGTGGACCGGTGCGTGGACCTGGATATCCTCGGGCAACAGCGCTGTATTTGCGAATATTGTCGACCCCTTGGACAACTGGGCGATCGAGATGCATCAATATCTCGACTCGGACGGCTCGGGAACGAACCCAGTTTGCGTGTCGTCGACCATCGGCGCCGAGCGTCTCGCCGATGCCACCACCTGGTTGCAGCAGAACGGCATCAAGGGGTTCCTCGGCGAGATTGGCGCTGGCAACAACACCGACTGTATCACCGCCGTGTACGGCGCCCTGGAATCCATGCAGGAGTCCGGTGCGTGGATTGGCGCGACGTGGTGGGCTGCTGGCCCCTGGTGGGGAGACTACTTCACGAGCATTGAGCCGCCCAACGGCGCTGCGGTCGCAGACTTGCTCCCCCAGGCGCTCGAGCCCTTCTTGTAAAGCGTACGATGGAAGGCTCTTTCTCGATTACTTTTAGGTAGGCCCCGGGTTGTGCATCAAATGGCGAGAGCCTGTGTATTGTTCAATTTATTCACAACTTTGAAATTCATGTCTGCGTGAGCCTTTTTGAAGCTGGTGATCTTGTGCTCAGGATGTGCGGTTTCAAATACGCAATGCAGCAGTAATTCGTCGATGCGTATGAGAAACCACCGACGCAGAGGTCATATGTCAGGCCGGGAGCAACTCGGATGAGTGGGTTATAATTAGTGATGACATTGACACTGATCAACATTCAGATTGCAGAGGTTCTAATATGGCTGTCCGAGCTCCGAAGCAAATCCGAAGTGAGCAAAGCGTAGAATAAGAAAGCCGTTCTCGCAACCAGAGGAGTTCCAGTTACGCACAATGTGCAGTCACATTCATGGTTCATTCTCCCGCCTTCCAATCCTGAAAGTTCGAAGCGCCGCCACGCTTGCGCATATCAGTCAACTACTATCAGGAATCTCGCACAACTTTACAGTACCCCATATGACACGAGTTCAACCGCCGCTATAGAAGTCACGCCATAAACCACCTCTAAAGGCCGCTCACAAATCATGCACCGCGAGCGTCCCATGATCCAAACCTCCCGTCCTTCCTTGTCCGCATTTACCTCGCTTCTCCCGGTCCCGCGCCCACAGTTTTAACGCACTCATTTATTCAAAAGATTGCGGGGCACATGAGTTGTATATTGAGCCGACGCGCGAGGAGTACATTGCCTTGAAATAGGACAAAAGCCCTGTGCTGATTTGCAGAGTACAGATTGTATTCAAGCTCACGATCACCGACATTTCCTGCTATCGCCGGAACAAGAATTGTAAACAGATCCCAGGAGTATGAGCAAAGACGAGACAGGGGCCCATGCCGCTAACAACAGCACAACGTGTCGCGTTGCAAACTGCGTGAGCGCATCTGGAAGTGACGCAAATTGGCGGTCCGACAAGAATTTTAACCAGGAGGAAGACACCTTTCAAATCATCGTAAACGAGAGGCAGCAACTGATAAAATCTTACAGCAAGGATAAGATGAGCCTCCAAAACGAGTGCCATAAAGCTTGCTCAGTCTGGCAGAAGCTCCTGAAAGTTCTATTTGAATCGAGCAGCTCGCTATGAGCCACAACACGTCCCACGTAGCAAAGTGCCTGCCGTTGCGATGCTTTCAGCTGAGGTTGGCTGTCGCCGCAAACACGCACGTACCAAACACGCAAAGTTCAGACATGACTGCTTTGAGCGCAAGGGGTTGCATCCTTGGCGATGGTCAATGGAGGCGAGCACACGAGATGGTGAAGGCGCAATGCGAAGAAGCGCGGCGTTCATTCATATGTGATGGCGACATAGAAAGCGGATACTGTGCTTGGACTGAGGCAAGTCCAGACATAGGGCACACGAAGAAGCGAAGATGGCATGGACAAAGCGTTTGGGCTCAGAAGAGTGGATAGGCGATATGAAGCTGGTTATTTTTGAATGCTATCCAGATGCATTAGTGGCCTTGATGGGATAGGCACTGGCGATTTGTTGAACACGTTCACTGGATGGTAAGTTTTGGCAAGAGGCTCTGCGTGGCAGTGCGGTAAACATTGCGTGCGCCGGGAAGTGCCGCCGGCAGCCCTCGGCAGCCCACGGCTCGATCGGCGGAGGCCAGGTTGTCACAGAACCTCGACACAACTTCTCGAAACAGTGTGCTTACTCTGAGAACGGTCTGCATGCTTCTGCATCGAACACTGTATGTGACCTTGGGTACTGTGCACTCTATCCCTACCTAGATCTCAGGCATCGTCGTCCCTGGTGAGCGACGGCACAAGCGGTGCATCACAACACCTCATACTCTCCACCCTCACACCCATGACTGCCGCTCTGATCATCTTCCTCTAGCCTAGGCAATTCCGCAAACTTGCACACCCACAACTCTACGCGCAACTGTCACCAGCAGCGGAGCACGGACTTAGCAGCACTAGGAGCCATCGTTAGTTCCCGGAGCGGGCCCGCAATGCAGCGCAACCTACTGCAAGTTGCCTTCGAAGAAGTCCGTTCTCTTGACGATGTGCGTTTGCAGTGTCGACATGCCCCATTCTAACAGTGGTCTATTCTGCACCGCCTGCTCTCATGCGGCACTCTTCTGCGGTTCGACTACTCGCCTTTGATTGCCGATTGATGCTGCGCTCTGGCGACTTTGGACATGATGCATGATGCTCTAGTCGAGTACAGTGAAATGGCGGTCTGGCAGTCTACCCTGTGGGTCTGTGAAAGCGCGGCAACACACGGGGACCTTGGGATGAATATAGCTTGATATATGGGTTTCGTGAACTACTGATGACGGCATGCGTGCATTGCACTTCTCTCACAACAGTGGCTTCGAAGTTCGACTTCTTTCCGCGAGATCTTTCTATGTTTCACTAATGGTTCTTGATACTGCGGGAACACTCAGGTCACCGTGGTTGGGTGCTGTGTAATTAGCAGCTGTATAGTGGGGTTCTGCATGGCGCCACTATGTACGTTCTCGGGAATGAATTTGTACATATCGAATATGCCCACATGCGCAGACCTCGAATGCACTAGCTCTGGACTGCACGAACTCTCAGATCTTATCTCTCCTGATCCTAAATTGCACATTGCATCACCCAATGCGTATGATCCTCAGTATGCCCGACCTCCTGTCCTGAAAAGACTATATACTCGCTCCCAGTCTCCGGCGTCGCTGGCAAGGTCGCATCCAACTACCGTGCGAAACGAAACATGAGGAGAATTGACAGAAAGCCTTGTATGGCGAGCTCATGGATCGCGGCCGTCGGCCCGACGCAATATCTATACATCAAAATTCGTCCCTCGAACTCGCTCAGTGACTTAGAGTACAGTACCCTGGCAGACCTTTCAGAACCACCCAGCGCACCGCGATGCCTAGTTCATACTGATGAGCCCACACAACTCCAAAAGCAGCTCTTGCACCCCTCGATCACCTGTCCCGAGCCCGATCGCACGAGCGCCTATCTACACTATCTTGAATCTGCCTTCCGCGCTGAGTGGAGAATCGTTCAGCCGGTGCCGTCGCATCGCATTTACCCCGCTTGACAGAACTTCCCCAGTCATCTGCTCGTCCAGGCACGCTGCGCGGTGCCAGGGGTCCCTCGCGGGGCAGCGGCGTGCTATGTCTAAATTTTGACTTTGTCGCAAATACAAATGCTCGCTTCTGCGTTCCTTGGAGCGGGGATACGGCCGAAGCGAGGGGTGAATTCCTCCCCGTTTTCATTCCGAGCACAGTGAGATCGGGCGACGAGGGGATAGGAGGCGGAAGATGGGTGGCACTGCGCCCTGTTCATTTCCATTTCCATTTTCAATTTTCATGTCAGCATTCGATACTCAGTTGTGGCCCGGTATCGCTTCGGTGGATACAAGTCGACCAGAAACGCGCAGATAACTGGTCGTATTTTTATTGAGCGCGCCGCGCTGAGCTCGCGTCTTTCGCGATTCTGAGACGCGGTCTCAGGCTGAAGCATCTGGCATCATTAAGACGAACACGAATGAACTCGGCCTCGGGGCGGATTCTCAGCCCAAGCCAAGGAATCTGATTGCATCTGTGCCTGGCGCGGGGACGCGGCGGGTTTCGGGTCTGGAACGACTCATCCTCATCTCACAGGATCTCGTGTTTCGACGGGCACTACTGGCACATTTAAGAGTGCGAACTACTCGCGGATTGAAGCTCCGCAACCCGCTTCGAATTCGTTCGCGTGCAAAACGGTGGCGCGTTGCACTGCGATGCCGCTATATGCTTGCTGCTCGAGTCGCAAAACTTGAACATGCAGTCCTAGTAAAGGCTAAATCTGTTAAACGGGTGAACATATGTCTGCCAATGAATTTCGTGTTGAAGTTTAATGGGCGCCAGGGAGAACGCTCAGCCCGAGGGATCTAATAATCAAATTGAACCTGCGTCGTGCCTGGCGATATCGACAGGCACTGGCAAGTCTCAGGAGGGAGCGCCAACCCGAATTTCGGTGCGGTGATTGGGCCGCAGAGCATATCGCGAATTCGACATCCCGAATGGTCGGTGTACACTCTAATTTCTGCCATCGGTGTAGGCCCAATCACTGTGTGCCAACAAGAATTGTCCCGCGGTCGCTGAGCGGTGCAGGCGTAATCTATTGCAAGCTTAAGTGAACAAGATTAGGATTGAGATCCGAGAAGATTATTGATGGCATTTGAATTTCGCACACATTGGGCCCGTATGTTCGCAATTGGCGCAGGGTCTTTGAGTTGAATTGTCCTATCGCCATCCACCGCCCCCGCATTCTCGCAGCCCCATCCGTGATCGGCCGCTGGCAGCCCCATGCTCAGGCTAAACCAGGGCTGGCGCAATCTATCGCAAGTGAACAAGGTTATATTGATAGCTTTTGAATCTCGCACCGTATGTTCGCAACTAGCGCAGGGTCTCTGAGTTGAACCATCCTATCGGCATCCATCCTCATCCATCGCCCCCGCATCCCCGCAGCCCCATCGGTGATCGGCCGCTCCACGCTCAGGCTCAACCAGTGAACAAGATTATATCGATGGCATTTCAATTTGGCCTCACTGGGCCCGTATGTTCAGCCCGAGGCCAGTTGCCACAGGGCTGAACTATCCTATCGCTAACCATCGCCCCCGCATCCCCGCACCCCATCGATAAGCGGCCGCCTGGACGACGCGTCCAAGCAGCCCCATGCTCAGGTCCAGCGGCGGTTCGCACAGACTGCGCACGCTCGGCACCCCCGCCCGACCCAGGTTCAATTCCAAATTCCAGTATGGCGTGATGCCAATCGCGCGCGTGCATCCCCTGGCGCGCAGCAGATAAGGTCGCTTCTCCGTTGACACTGGCAGAATAGCGACATTGAAATTTGACATACTTCTGTCGAGTCGATATGCGCGTCCTGGGTAAAGCCTAAACCTGATAAACTGCTAAACACCTCTACCTCTCCCTCTGGCATGCACGATAGTTCGAGCTCGAGATAACATGCGAGCGAAGCTTGAAAGCTTGACGGGTGCCAGGGCGAACGTTCAGCCTGCATCAAAGTCAAAATTTCTGCATTCGTGCCTCGGGTCTGGAGCGGTGCGTTTCGGAGCGAGCCCCGAGTTTGAACTTCAAGTTCGCGCCAATGAGTGAGCGAGCACCATAACGCCGCCTGCAAAACACACAGAATCAAGGTACAGCTGCCTTTTGCCTTTGATGTCCATGTCCCTGCGCAATGAAGCTCCAATGGGATTGAGTTGAGAATAAGGATAAGATTGCGCGCGCGCCGATACGGGTTTCAACGAAGGCTCTATCTCTATTCGTTGACATATCAGTGACACTGACATTGGGGATACGTTCAGCCGAGGACGCAGTGCGGGGCGGACCGGGGCGTGCTCATTCACGGTCCTGGTGCAGAGGAGCCAGCTGCAGGGAACAGGCGCGCAGCACGCGAATTGGGACTCGAGGATTCCATATTCAAGGATGTGGCATCGCAGGTTTGGATCTTGCGCTTCTTCGAAGTTCGCGCAGTGGATCTGCGCACTGCTATACGCGCGCCGACCCCGCGAACCCCACATCCCCACATCCCCGCACGCATCCATCGATAATCGGAACGCGCAGGGAGATACGTTCACGCACAACACAATCACCAAGGTCCGACGCGTCCGAAACTCGGCAGGGGGCAGTTGGCGCGCGCAGTACTTACTCGAACGTAGGTGGCGCGGACGCAGTAACCATCAAGGCAAGCTGTCAGATAGAGATTGAGGTGAAGGTTTAGAGGTGGTGGCGCGGTCGCCCGCGCTCCCCGGCGAGGGTGGAGATGTGGAGGTGGCGGGTCACGGGGGGTGTGGAAAGCGCGACACCGAGGAGGAATCGTGAAGTGGAAGCAGGGCCACTCGATTCCTGTTCACGAGGTCAGGTTGGTGGCATCGCTAGCTTAGGCACCGCAGATCAGAGCGAAAAGAAGCGCAGAAAAAAGTAGTGGCGCAGGCCTGGATGTAAACTCAGATGACTCGCTCGGGTCTGCCAAGAGGACGACATGGTCATCTGGCCTGCGTCCGTACGTACTGGCGAATCAGAGGCGTCGCTGGCCCTGCACGCTGCCCTATCAGTGTAACGGTGCGCGGATGACGAAAGGCAGCCCGTGCGATGATCGACGCATCGGACCGGCCGCCAAGCGCGCATTATCAGTGATCCCGGGCGACATACCATACGGAGCGCGAATCGCCGGTCGGGCGGGCGGAGCATGGCAGGCAGAACGAAGCGGCGGGGCGCGCTATCTGGGGAAAACAGTGCCCCGCGGGGCAGGCACACGGCCGATCAGCGCAATTATCACGAAAGATACTCGAGTGCCGAGCCGAGGTACGCGAGCAAGTCTAATGAGATGCGAGCAATCACGGCGGTCAGGCGGCGGGTGAGATGACGAGGCCCGTGGTGGGCGGGAACATGCGCGTCAGGGTGATAGGGGCGTCCGCATTGGGCCGCGGGCGTCACAGGCGCATTTGGCAAGTCCCGCGCCGATTCAGCGGCCCAGCGCAGCGCGTGTCGCGATAAGCCTCTGCTTCGATCGTGCTTGTCTGACCATTCCGCAAGCCGTGTCTGACCATTCGAGTAACTCGGCCTGAAAGAGTAAGCCGAATGCTGAGGCACCCTGGATCTGCGCTGCATCTGCATTCTGATGATCACAGAACAGGCATCAATTGCAATCGAGCAGGCAGGACCCCGGACCCGGTGCCAGAACCCCACAATGCCATTGCCCCCGCCGCCCCACAGCCACGCCCCCCCTATATCAGCAGCCCCGCGCCGTCCTCCACTCCACCGACCTCTACCCCTCCCCTCCCCCGCACCACACGATGTCGCTCGACGAAAAAGCCAGCGACGAGAAGCGCATCGAGAGCGAGAGCATCGACCTCGCCGCGGAGAACGTCGAGGCGCGCATCAAGAACCCGCTGCACGGCATCCCGCGCACGCGCCTCCTCCGCAACGTCGAGGCCTTTGCCCAGGAGAAGCAGCTCGAGCACATCCTCCCCCAGCTCCGCAAGGGCGCTATCCGTACGTCCCCCCAAGCTCTCTTATAGTGTCGTGCTGACCCCGCTGCAGTGGCCCAAAACCCGCTCGAGTACGAGACGCTCGACGTGCTCGACCAGGCCGACCGCGACGTCATCCGCAACGAGCATGAACATAAATGGTCCCACCCATGGACGCTCTACATCACCGTCTTCCTCTGCTCCATCGGCGCAGCTACCCAGGGCTGGGACCAGACCGGCTCTAACGGCGCCAGTGCGTCCCTCCCTCCCCTCCCTTCTTCCTTGCGCTGACCCCCACCCCCTGCAGACTTGTCGTTCCCGACCGAGTTCGGCATCCCTACCGACACGGGCCCGAACACCGCCGCGCACTCGTGGCTCGTCGGCGTGGTCAACTCCGCGCCGTACATCGCGTCTGCGCTCTGCGGGTGCTGGCTCTCCGACCCGCTCAACAACTACCTCGGGCGCCGCGGGACGATCTTCGTCTGCGCGCTCATCCTCATCGCCACGCCCATCGCCTCCGCCTTCACGCACTCCTGGGAGACGCTCCTTGTGGTCAGATTGATATTGGGCATCGGCATGGGCGCGAAGGGCAGCACGGTCCCCGTGTTCGCGGCGGAGAACAGCCCCGCGCACATCCGCGGCGCGCTCGTGATGGGCTGGCAGCTCTGGACGGCCTTCGGCATCTTCCTCGGCTTCGCCGCGAACGTGATCGTCGAGAACGTCGGCAAGAACGCGTGGCGCCTGCAGCTCGCCTCCGCGTTCATCCCCGCCGTCCCGCTCGCGCTCGGCATCTTCTTCTGCCCCGAGTCCCCGCGGTGGCTCATGAAGAAGAACCGGTACGCGGCCGCGTACACGTCGCTCACGCGCCTGCGCTGGAGCGAGCTGCAGGCGGCCAGGGATCTGTACTACATCCACGTGCAGCTGCTGGAGGAGCAGAAGATCGTGCGCGGCGCGAACTACCTCGAGCGCTTCACGGAGCTCTTCACGATCCCGCGCGTGCGCCGCGCGACGCTCGCGAGCTTCACCGTCATGCTCGCGCAGCAGATGTGCGGGATCAACATCATCGCGTTCTACTCCTCCACCATCTTCTCCGAGGCGGGCTACTCGAACCGCCAGGCCCTCCTCGCGAGCCTCGGCTTCGGCGCGGTGAACTTCGTGTTCGCGTTCCCCGCGCTGTTCACGATCGACACGTTCGGGCGGCGCAACCTGCTGCTGTTCACGTTCCCGCAGATGGCGTGGACGCTGCTCGCGGCGGGCTTCTGCTTCCTCATCAGCCCCGACCTCGGCACCGCGCGCATCGGGCTCATCGCCTTGTTCGTGTTCATGTTCGCCGCGTTCTACTCGCCCGGCGAGGGCCCCGTCCCCTTCACTTATTCGGCAGAGGTGTTCCCGCTCGCGCAGCGCGAGCAGGGCATGGCATTCGCGGTCACGACGTGCCTCGGCTGGGCCGCCGTCCTCTCCATCACCTTCCCGCGCATGCTCCTCGCGATGGGGCCCACGGGCGCGTTCGGCTTCTACGCGGGGCTCAACGTCGTCGCGTTCTGCATGATCTTCCTGCTCGTGCCCGAGACGAAGCAGCGCACGCTCGAGGAGCTCGACCAGGTGTTCAGCGTGCCGACAAGGGTGTTTGTGCGGTACCAGGTGACGAAGGCGCTGCCGTACTTCTTTAGGCGGTGGGTGCGCTGGGATAGACAGGCGGTGTTGGAGCCGCTGTATCATGTGGAGGTGGACTCGGGTGAGGAGGCGCGGGTTGCGGGGGAGATGCGCGCGGAGCGGGTGCAGGATGAGAAGGATGCGAGGGATGCGATGTGATGACTAGTACTGACTGCTACGACTGTTGTGTTATGTGTTCATGTAAATCACGTATAATTATTAGTTCGGTAACGACGTTCTTGATCTCATCCCCGTTGTGATCGATGATCCCAAGGACTAGCCTCATCTATGCATGCTGGTTGTGATTCATCTGTGTTGGGCGGGGACGTTCTTGCTCCTGTCTTAGTCTCATCTCGCTCTCATTGGCCCGCGCCCTGCTGACTGCTACCCATCGGCGCTGACTTCGAGACCCTAAAGTCTAAATGCCAGTTACTATTACCAGAGGCCCCAGCGCGCATCACGGGGGTCAGCTGGTGGTGGTGCGGTGGCGGGCGCCACCACGGGCCTGGGATGGGAGTGGGCTTGCAGCGTCATGCGCATGATCGCTGGTGGCACGCCCCACTGCACCAAGAGACGCGATTGAAATGGTGGGATCTGCCTTCGAACTTGGAGTGTAGCCAGAACAAAGCCGCTTCTCTGATCATGATATGTTGTCTGATCAAAATGTGTGCATTATGATATTCTACCCGCTCGCCTCCTTTCTAGTTGAAAGCACTGGTGATGGCTACTACGAGCCTACATTTGTCGTCGTGCCAGGTATGTGCATTCCTACGAATCTCACACGCACTCACTCTCGATGGACAGCTGACAGCCCCTCACACCACAGACATGGAGCCGAGCGGCAGGTACGAGGCGCGGGAGCGTCAGCTGGCAGCGTCGAGATCAGTGGCGGGCGCCACCCCGGAGAGTGGGGTGCTGACGATGGCCTTGCGTGGGCGTCCCTGCGCGCTAGTCCGTCTGCAGATACGAAGATGTGACGCGTGGGACCATACGAGACTGAGTTGAGCGTCGGCGGCGGTGTTTCGACGTGCACTGTCGGCAAAGGACATCCCAGATTGGGCAGGAAACAGTCGACCTCACTCCTTCGTAAGACTTCTCATATCAATCCTACCTCCTGATTGTTGACCACTGAAGACGAAGATAGTGAATGATGCATGAATATTGCGCAGAAATAACATACACCGATGGCTGTCTGCCCGTGCTATTACCATATCCACCCGATACCATACCCGGGTTGGAATCCTTCCAGGAAGCTAGAATTGGACGATAAAGTGGCTATGAGGAAGGCCAGTCTCGACACCCTGCACTCGAACATCGAGCAGTCGGCGATCAAAGGCGTCAAATCTGCGAGACATGACCATGTCGGAGAAGGGTACATAGTCGACGATGGTCTTCATCTCCAATATTTTCAGTGCCGGCAGCAGGCTGCGCTGCTGATTGCTGCTAATGGATGGTGTGTGGACCTTGCGGATAGCAGACTATTACTAACCCGGTTGTGTGGCGCGTCGATGCGTAAGGAGGTCAGATGTAGCATGATGCGAAGGCAGGGGGCCAGGTCCGGTAAATGATCAATACGCCCTGGTAGGAATGTGATGGTGAAGCTTTGGAGAAGGGGACGGTTGGTGATAAACGAGAAGAACCGGTTGTACGTGTAATCAGATTTGTTCATTCTCACGGAGAGCGATTTCACAGTTGGAAGTTGCAGCACGCTGAAGATGCCACATTCAATCGATCTGCGGAGAGGGTGATTGCCAATGCTGGTAAATGCGGCAGCCTGATAGTTTGAGCGAGAGGAGTAACGAGTGAGGACTGATGCACTGATGGTCCAAAACATGTAATGTCAACTCGATTAAAGCTTGACATCGACCCAGTAATGAGGGAATGAAGGCATTGCTGTCCAGACACAACGGAATTTTCAGGCTAGTAAGCTGCCAACAGGATATCAATACGATCGATGGATCCGTTCCATCGCTCAATTGAACTCGACGAGGCTTCGGCGCCCATGGCCCAAGAGTCCTCCGGAAGCTTTCGGATGAGTGCGGCGATGGCCTCATATTGAGATATCCGACCCTTGAGAGCACGGGGGTTGGAGGATAAGCCAGTCAAGATGCAATTTAGACGCGAAGAAACGGCATAGATCCTCTCGATCTCATCTTTTATCGACAACAGCGCGAGTCGTGCCTTTGTCAACTGTGCTTTTATGACCTCGGGTGCGATAGTTGTGTCTGGATAAGCGATAGGCTGTATCTGAGAGGTGCGGCGAGATTGGTTTATTTCAATAGGATTCTCATAGTCGACATCAAACCCTGCAGTTTGGGCACCGGCAAAATATGATAGGCATAGCAATTCACGGCTAGTAGTCTAATAAGTGCGTTAGCGAGCATGTCAAAGATAGCAAGATACTACCTACACGCCCCGCCTCGCATTCTAAGTTGATTGTGCCAATCGTGGTTTGTGTCAAGACTCAAATCACTAGGACGGCTGGTGAATAGCATTAGCCTGTGTTTGCGTATATTTGGCCTCTACTTCTTTCGGCACCCACGTGACGGCCTCTCTTCATCTCGACGCCGTCTTGTGCTACGACTGTCACTCTGATAAGACTATTGTGTCATGTTTTCCGCTGCAATAGCTCGGAGATAGCGAAGGTCTTCCAGTCATTCAATGCCCTGTGCGTGCTTGGGTCCGGATGTGAATATGTCCTACGAGCTGAGCGTGCGACGCGACCCGTGCTTGGCGTTGTGAGCAATGAGCCAGGCCGCATCTACGTGAAGTTGCTTCCCAGATGGCATTTGTCCCTAACATTAATGTTCACTTTACTGCTATCGCAGGCCTCTTGCCGATTTGGACACCCTAAATGCCAGATAAGAGGTCCCTATCAAAAACCACCAGTGAAACATAGAAGCACCTCGCGGAAAGAAGTCGAGCGTAGACGCCACAATTCTGAGAGAAGTGTATTGCATGCATAACGTCATTAGTAGTTCACGAGACCCACGTATCATCATCCCAAGGTCGCCGTGTGCTGCCGCGCTTTCGCAGGCCGACAGGGATTCGTAGGAGTTCGTAGGGTGCCAGACTGAAATCCGAATACACTCGGTTAGGGCATCATGCATCACGTCCAACCTCGCCTGAGCGAAACATGAATCGGCAATCAAAGGCTGGTGATAGAAGTGTGCCGCATTGGAGCGCGCGTTGCAGAATTGGAGATTGTGACGGTGCAAACGCACGTCGTCAAGAGAACAGACTTCCTCGAAGGCAACTTGCGGTGAATTGCGCTGCATTGCGGGCCCGCTTTGGAACCACCGATGACTCTTAGCGCCGCTAAATCCACGCCCCATTGTTGAGCAATTGTGCTCGGAGCTAGGGTGTGCCACTTCGGGGAAGCGCCTGAAACAAAGGAAGATAACCAGAGAGGAAACCATGGATGTGAGGTGTGGAGAGTCTATGAGGTGTTCCGATGCGCTGGGGACAACAATGCCTGGGAGCTTGATAGGAACTTGAATAGAGTGCTCCGCGTTCAGGATCGTATACAAAGTCAAACACAGAAGCATGCAGACCGTTCTGGCAGTCCAAGCTTTCAGGAAATAGTGTCGAAGTTTGGTCGAAGTTCTGTGACAACCTGCGGGCTGCCGAGGCTGCCGGCGGCGCATCCCGATGCACGTAATTTTTACTGCACTGCCACAACATCCCCTTGTCTTGTTCAACACCGTGCCACAACATCCCCTTGTCTTGTTCAACAACGTGCCAGTACTCCTATTCCAACAAGACAAGTATAAGGGTGCCTGCATGGCTTTCAAATGTAAACGGCTACGATCCCTATCGCCCGTCCATCTTTCTGAGTTCAAACGGTCCAATCCCTGGTCGATGCCACATTCGATTCTTCGTGATGCCTGTGCCTGGACTTCTGCGATTTACTCGGACAGGCTTCCTTCTGCGTCTCAGATAGCCTTAGTACCTTTCATTGCCCCACTTCGTGCGAGGGTCATCACAGCATCCGCTCTACATGTCACCACCACATGAATGGACGCAACACTTCTTCGCAATGCGCGCTCACTATCTTGTCCTCTCACCCTCGTTGACCATCGCCAAGAATGCTGCCCTTTGCGCTCAAAGCAGTCTGGTTCGCGCTTTGCGCAATCGGTGCGTGCATGTTTGTGGAGACAGCAAACATCAGCTGAACACGCCGCAATGACAGGCACCTTTGCTACATGGTTCGTGTTGTGGCTAATGGCGAAGGCGATCAATTGCTACTGGTTGCCGATACTGTACTGTGTTGGGCTCACCATCCTCGAAGGAATATTCTGCTTGGGTGAGTTCTTTCCGCTCAATGCTCAATGTATGATCGTATCTGACTTGGATAGGCATGATATACCACATGGATCCATACCAGATGCCTCGAGCATTCTGCTTGTCGCAAATCTTCATGATCAGCTTCTCTGCACTCTTTGTGACGGGAGTCTGCATCACAGTTGTCCTCGCTATAACTATTGCAGTCATTCGGCCCACATCCATCGTAAACGCATCTCCGCAATCGTACGTGGCATAGTCAGGGCCCCCAATATCTGACACTGAGCTCTTCCTGCAGTACGTTACGATGGAGATGGCCTTATTTGGTACCCTTGTTCGTTATTCCAGTCACGTTCGCGAGTCTTCAACTTGCTTTGGTGATTAAGTACGACGCGTACGCACCATCTGACAATTTCCACTGCGATGTGACAGGGGCCCATCTTTGGTCTGCCTTTATTACGCCCAAACATCATGTGGTGTACTGACGTGCATCTCAGGCTCTCACTGCTGGGGTACGCCGGCATACCGGCGCTGGAGTCAATCCCATGCCTCGGCATCAGCGCCCTCGCCACGCTCCGACACTATAGAATGTACAGGTCACAGAAGCAAGCCACTGGGTCGACTGGCGATGAATCCGTAGATGCCACGACATCTGCTATCCATTCTATCGTCTTCACCGAGCCAAGTCTCTGGCGAGCGTCAGCCCCTCAATCAATGCCACGCTCGACATCTTTCATCTCCATGGAAGCACCTTCGCCTCTTGCGCAGCCCCCTCGCTCTTCACTCTTCTTCGCCAAAGACGGAGGCCCGCCGCCGAGTCCCCACTTTCGTCCGCGAACAGAGCCTTCTCATCTCCGCTACAATTCCCAGTCTCACGCACGTCCCGCCTCTTCTTATGCTGGCTCGTTACACTCGAGGGATAGATATCCACCTTCCATGGTATCCGGCACCACGCCCTCGGCACGTCCGTGGAGCTTTGCGGAATCCATGGAGACACCCGCCAATCACCTAGAACAGGTCGACGAAGCGGATGTCTGTAGCATCTATGCCTATGATAGCACTGCTTCTCTCACTCAACAAAGGGCGGCGGCAAGCTATTTCCCCGGAGCTCCGCCCCTGAAGGAGGACGTCGATGACACCGCAAATCCCAGGGTTGTTAGCTGGGATGGTATGTGATATCTCGACGTCGTATTATCATCCGCTGATCAGTTCGGATAGAACTCTCCGAAACGCAGGAAATTCCGCCAGTCCAAGTAGGCTTGATAGCCCTCGTTTGGAGGCTGATATTATTCTTTCTGTGCGTGTCTTGCTTTATCAGTATCTGCATCTCGTTTACGGTGATTCGAACAGTACCTTCTTCCTGGTCCAAATCCTCGTCGGACTGTCAATCAGCATCGATGTCAGCCACGGCAAAAATGCGCTCACGCCGTTTGGAACGCAGCATGTCGCGTTGCTGTTAGCGGCATGGGGCCCGTGTGTCATCTTTGGCCATGCTCCCGGCATCCGTTCACAACTTCTATTCTGGCGATAGTAGATAACGGCGGTGATTGGCCTTCCCGCCAATCTTGCATGGTCTCATTTGCCATGGCTTGTGTCCGGTCTCAAAGACGGTGCGCTTGCCACGCATCGACCCACGCACGTTCTAGGCCAGTATACCCTTCGAAAGGTAACCTGTGATGTACTTCCTTACACCCTGTATCCCGTAATATATTGTACAAACGAGGTCGTCGATGCGGAGGGCGTGTAACAGGGGCGGGCGCGCAAGGTTACATGCGGACATAGATTTCAAATTTTGAGAAATTGAACAATACATTGGCTCTCGCCATTTACCGCACAACCCAGGACCCTACCTAAATAAAACTAAAATATGACGTCGCTATGCTGCGCTTTACAAGAAGGGCTCGAGCGCCTGGGGGAGCAAGTCTGCGACCGCGGCACCGTTGGGGGGCTCGATGCTCGTGAAGTAGTCTCCCCACCAGGGGCCAGCAGCCCACCACGTCGCGCCAATCCACGCACCGGACTCCTGCATGGATTCCAGCGCGCCGTACACGGCGGTGATGCAGTCGGTGTTGTTGCCCGCGCCAATCTCGCCGAGGAACCCCTTGATGCCGTTTTGCTGCAGCCAGGTGGTGGCGGCGGCGAGACGCTCGGCGCCGATGGTCGACGACACGCAAACTGGGTTTGTTCCTGAGCCGTCTGAGTCGAGGTATTGATGCATCTCAATCGCCCAGTTGTTCAAAGGATCAACAATATTGGCAAATACAGCGCTGTTGCCTGAGGATATCCAGGTCCACGCGCCGGTCCACGAGGTTCCTTCAACTGCATAATTTTTAGTAATATAAATCAAAAGGATCGGCTGCTGGCGAACCTAGGATGAGCTGGGTGGCACCAGCAGCACGGATACCGTTCACAGCTGCTTGCATCTGAAACGCACGTTAATTGGTATATATTATTGGTTTTTATGGTGTATCTTACCAGGGAGAACGTGAGAGATGCTGAAATTCCGTTGGGCTCGTTCATGGCATCGAAGATGACGTTGGGGTTTGATTTCTTCAAAAAAGCAATAGTATCAGTGAGGATTCCACAGCATGATATGCTGAACAACGGACAAACTGAGTGGCCAAGTTCTTCCACCCTGCGACATTTTGTTAGTTTTCATGTTCCAAGTCCTTAAACAATTGAACGAACATGTTTGGAAGCTGAAACAGAGGTGAATCGCTTCAGTATATCATATTCTCCTACCAGCTTGACAGCACTTACGTGGCCGTGTTGGCAATTGGAGCATTATCATAGATCATGAAGTTATGGGCTGTGTGAGGGTTCAATTTAGAGACGAGTCCGGGAACGAGGGGTAAATTTGGGGTACTTACGATCAATAAGAGCGTAAGCGCCCTTGCTCGTGATGTAGTTCACGATCGTCGTGAGGCCTGCCAAGTAGGTCGGATCGAAGGAGCCTATTTTGATCAGAATTTCGGTCAGATACGAGGCAGCAGCTGCCAGGAGTGCGCAATTCATACCTGTAAGCCCATTCGCGGGTGGCGAGATGCGCTCCATAAGGAAACAAACACGGAAAGTGTTGAACCCCTTCCCTACGAAGAACTGGAGTGTTCTGTTAGGATATGAAACCACAAGCTGCATTTGAAGTAACGCACATCGATGCTGCTATCCGCGGGCCACTCGTAATCCTTGCCCAGCACTCCGGGCCAGGCAGTGTTTCCAAATTCAGCACCTGACTCGTTGACACCGAAGTACTTGAACTTGGTTTTGGTAGGGGTCGACGAGGCAGAAGTCGATGTCGATGTGGAGGTTGTTGATCCATAAGAACTTGTCCCCCAGGTTATATGAGATCCGGTCGAGGTGGATGAAGTCGAAGTCTTGAACGTCGAAGATGTAGAGGTGGACGTCTTGGAGGTGGTAGACGTAGTGCCCCCCGGAAGACATTGCGAGTAGTCTATGAGTGATCGTGAGCACGGTCAATGATGTTACCAGGCCAAAGAAAACGGAGTACTTACATGGGTTAGAATACGTGCACGTAGATCCAGACACGCAAGTCGTTGCTCCACCTAGGAAGCGTGTAGCATGAGTCAAGGGCTTGGAGCTCAAACAGCATCCAGCTTACTCCATCCTATGCCACCACATTGTCCCCACAAGGAAGACTGTGCGTTGACGAATGCCGGTGTAAGAGCCACGAGGGCCGCCAAAGAAGCCAGAGGTGACAGCGAATACTTCATTGAGACAAGTTATCCTGGCGAGCTCGGTATTTCCCCAGGATGCAAGTCGAGGCAAGTCGCGTATATGTATGCCATGGAAAGACTGCATGGGATCCGCTGATAGACCGACAAATAACCTTCGCGGCGACGGGATGAGACAGGGTCATTTGACATTCTGCCAGGTTTCTTGGGCTTGGTATGAGGTTGATCCGAGAACAGCAACGAAAGAAAATCAGCTTGTCGAGTCCGTGATCATTTTGTGACCATTTTGTCAATGCCAAGCCCGTTGCTGCCACCGAATCGCGGCAATTAGGCGGCAACTATTTGATTTCCGAATATCTTCCCTCTCTAGAAACGGTCACTCATAGGTTTGAGATCGTTTGAAAATGACGAGAATCATGCGATATTGACAGCTGTTCCAATGTCTTAGCGGCGCATAAAATATAGGCTCGAACCCAGCCGTTATGCATAGCAGAAGCCGATAAGGAGTCGACTTCTGCATGAGGGGCAATGCAAGACCTCCGCGTTTGTACTCGAGTACGACCAGCCCTCCTTCATCCGAGTCCGGCCTTTTCTCTGCAATACTTAGATTTCCGTGTTTCAAATAGCTAAAAGTGATGTGCCTAGATAAAATACAGCGGAATTGCCGCAAGTCCATCCACAACAATATGACAGTATTCTACACCCGCTGAGATTTAGACCATTGAGATTATGCTATGGGTAGGAGAGACTGGTTGGTATCCATAATTCACCGCCTGGTTGTTGCTGTCGAGAAGATTTTGCCGGGAATGTGGACTAGGTACAGGCTCCTGGGAGCTGGAAGATATGGATCGCCCTGATGACATGATTGGAGACAGATGACCCGTCGGAAATGGAGTTTGAACAGATCGATGAACAGTCGAGCTTGTCATCGGAGAGCTCGTGTTGGGAACCTGATAAGATGATATGCTTGCCAACGGGGAGCTGGTCATTGGCGCCCGATATGAAGATATACTTGCTAATGGAGAGCTCGACATGGGAGGCCGATACGACGGCAGGCTTGCAATTGTGGAAGTTGTTGCGGTTCTGCGATAGTAGTTAGGCACAGTTGGCATCGGTGAGCCTGTCGCAGATTGGTATCCGGGTAAACTCGGTATTGGGGAGCCCGCTGATGGAGAGTAGTAGGTGGGTAGACTTGTGGCCGGAGAACCTGCAGCTAACTGCTGGTATACGGGAGGTGCAGTCGTGGAGCTTTGATAGTACGAAGGCAGGCGAATCATTGGGCCTGGGTGAGCTATGGAGCCGTCGCTCATCACACCACTTAAGAGCCCGCTGCTCTCAGGCTCCCTCGGGGATGCCGAAGCTGAAATAGACATAGACCCAGCCGAGAACTGTAGCAGGGGCTCACGGATGCTGTGAGTCACCTGCGCGTCTTCTTCTGCCTGAGTCTCAACTCCAACACACAGTGATTGTATGAGTTCCGTTCGACTCATCGCCTCTGTCGAGACGGCTGGAAGACTCGGAAGAATCTCAACCCAGGCGACGACATCAGCGAGCGTCAGACCAACGCGTGCCCGGTAATTCTCCAGCGTGCCCAAGGCCCCGGCGGAAGCGAGGTTGTGCATGGTGGTACTGTCGGAGTTCCGCGCAGCTTGTTGAAGCAGCGCAGTGAATGTCCAGAACAGATCGCTAGCTACTTCTATTGAAGTAGAGTCCCGAATAAGCTCCATAAGGGTCACAGGGGCTTCAGCGATGAGTTTTTGGCGATGGACTGTACACTGAGTGATGATATACAGCACTGTGGACACGAATCTTAGCCAGGATGGCGTCAACTCTTTGTTTCTATATAGAACGGTGACAAGGGTGTTCACGGCGTCCAAGGGAAAGGGATCTCGTGGGGTGATGTTGAACATGATGCTATTCGTCTGGATATCAAAGCCAGGCGCGGCTGACAGAGCGAGAGCGTGTATTCTGGTAACGATATCCTCCTTCTCTTCGTGCCCGAGTAGAGGAACGAGAAGCAGAGGAAGTAATGATTGAACGGCGACTTTGTCGCTGAAGTCAGGGCTTTGCGTGGAAACGTCTGCATCGCATTCCCTGCAAAGCTCCTTGTAAAGCAGGTTGATAGCTCCGCTTGAACCTACGTGATTGCGCAGGAAATACGAAAGTGAGCGCAGCAGAATGGAACGTGCTTCTGCCAGATTGTGGTCGTGCCGTATTGCATTCGCCGTGGCGAGGGCGATCTCAAACTTGAGGGAGAGATCGTCCGCAGGATCCGGCAGCTTTTCGGATTGGTGTACAGCTGCAAGAATAGAAAAGGTTGATGCCAATGCAAGCCGGATTCCAGTGGTTCCCTGGGGCGTCGCTTTGCGTATGCGCAACAGCGGCAGTAACATGTCTTCGATCGATATGTCTTCGTTGCCGGATATGGCACAAATCCAGGCTAATGGGGCGAAGCCCAGAGTTTCGATGGCGATTTCAATGGCTAACCCGTGCAAAAAGATGCTACCATCAAGGTATTTTCCCAGTAGATGGATGATTTTGATCATGTTCTCGACTGCAGGTCTTGCCCTGATAACCTCTCCCGCTTGCTGCGAATCGTAACTCCCGTCCCGATTCCTGACAGAATGAAAGCGCGCTACCTCTTGACAGTGCAACAGTCTTTGATGATCGCAAAGACCTAAGAGCGCGTAGTCGGGATTTGCGCTAGTGCCGAGAATCTGTAAGAACACTGGGAGGGCAGGGTCCGCCAATATGGCAGCGAAGTCGCTGGGCCTCGGGTTGCGTGGGTCGTCCACGAAGTGCATCAAAGTGCGTGCGTATGACGAGGCATGGGCAAGAGATGCCTCATTGCGGCATGTGTAAGATGTACTGTCTTGATATCGCCAATCCGAAATGAAACAGTTCCGGAGGCGCTCCAGCGCAAGTTTGGTAATATTCGCCGCCTGGCTGGAATCATAACCGATGAAGCCTCGTCGCAGCCCTGCCATGGACTGCAAGGCTGCGCTGGCTGACGCTGAGCTGCGTGCGGTTGCCAACCACATCATTGCTCGAGTGACAAGCAAATCGTCCGATGTGGGTGTGCACTTCTCCTTTATAGGCCGAAAGAAGTGGAGGTACGGTGCGACTCGAGATCGAAAATAACCTGTAGCGGGCGTGGTGTATGGGCATTCCGGGTGGACCATAGCCATGAACGCGGAGCCTAAGTATACGCAGCATAGCATGATTAAGATTACACAAAGAGCAGCGGATACTGCTGCATCAAGTTGCCAAATGTATACGATGAGCCCGGTGAGGAAGAGAAAAAGGGATACATGTAGCACGGCTGGAAGCGCGACCATCACGTATGGCAGTGACCATCTGTGTAGAGCATCGTAGCGCCTCTGTCGTTCACATGCCTTCTGATGCGGATCGGCCTTTTGCTCTAGCAAGTACGAGGTCAGCCACTGTTTAGCTAACATAGCTACCAGAACAGCTGAAAGGCTCAGGCCGAGTGCGGCGAACCAGACTATGTTCACGACCTGGACCCCATGAGAGGCTTGGTAAGCCAGAATCTGGTCTGGAGGGGGGATTGCAGTTATCCATGGAGCGTTTGTATCATTAGTCAAGATACTGAGTATGTGCGCGGTCAAGAGCGCGTTGACTTGGCCGTAGTCGTTTTGCAACAGTGTGGCTGATTGTATCACAAAGGACGTCACGACGGCAGAGAAGAGTGAAGCCTGGCTGGCACGATGAGCTCTGCGAACAAGTGGAGGTATGAGATACTAACGAATAGCAAAAGAACGTCCAGATTCTTGTTCCATCCATCAATCATCTCCGTGTCGTAGTCAGCAGCAGTGCTGACATAGACTGACCACACACTAGACTCGTTGGATAGCTCCTCTCCGAGCATGTCGACGCGCTCTTCATCTATTACCTTGTCAAAAAAAATCAAGAAGAATTCATATGTGCATCTAAGGCTCACTGGAAGCGGATGCTCCGTGAGTAGGTAGACACGGGGGAGCATTGATTTGGTTGAGAGCTTCAGGATCGATCGCAGGGGGGGTATCGCGCTGTACGTAGATGTAAGCTGTCTCTCACACGAGATTGAAGAGTATATACCGGCAGTCTAGTGTCATCCGGGCTGGGCAATGGTGGCTTGAAATCCGGGTTGTGCTAGATTCCGCAAGATTAGACAATACCAATGTTCACAACGACCGCTCCCTCATACCGCGATAGATACCGAATCCCCATTCCCAACTTCTCGATTATAGAGTCTCTCTATATTATTTACCGTGTCTGGTTCGTTTCCGAATTGGTTTGCCGAGGGATTGTATGCGCTCTACTTGATGATTAGCTGGACCTCGAAGCTGACTGCAATTACTACTCACGAAAATTTTTCCAGGCACAATTCCAACCCTGTCATTCCTCAGCTGTCGCATCGTAAACCATCCATCTTTGACCGAGACTCATTCTTGCTTTCCTAAGTTGAGAAACGACTGAAGGTCACTTACTTGGGTTGCGTTTGAGCAGGCGTACTAGATCGCCTGGTCTCAGACTAAGCTGGTCTGGGTGCTCCGCTTCATAGGAGCAGAGTGCCAGCATAAGATCACTATCTTCAGTGTACCCCGGAGGTGAAATAGAGGAATCATCATCATCCTCGTCATGCGCCCTGGCTTTGCCTTTGTCTGCGCTTGGCCCAACAGAACGGTCGGGATGAGAGTCTTGCTCCGATGACACGTCCATCACGAAGGGGAGAACGAAGGGTGGTCAATAACGATAATAGGCCAAGGTGATCGACGAGATGGTCTCGGAGTAGACTATGCCTTCCCGACATCCCAGCTGTAAAAATCGGTGCAAGTCATAATTGAATGGTTGGTGCCTGATGTCAAGCGCTTACTTAGTTACTAGGGCCAAGGCTGTGCTCCCGTGACACTGACAGGCACTGCAATGTGTGGCGTGCGCTTCAATGGCCAAGCATGACAACTGTGGAATCTATGCAGAGCCAGGGTCCAAATCATACCACTATGTGATTACGAATGTAGATCGCCATGGTCAAGCATTTTCTGAAACTCAACCCTGCCACACATTGCAAATGCTGTCGATACCAGTGTATGCTGAGTTCACTTCGATAAAATCACACCCGGTGTCAGTATGCGAGGCGCTCAAAGACTGCCACTGAATACAAATAGTCTTCTAGAATTTAGCGGCAAGTTTGAGAACGACAGATATCCGCGCAATCATATCACTAGCTTCTGAAGCTCAACGAAGTTGGGAGTACCAAATCCTAAAAAATCGAGTCAGGAAAATGTGATAGGCCAGCTGCGCGATACTAACCTGTCACAGGATCCCATCCTTCGAGAGCTTTGAAACCATCGGTGCCACATCCTTCGTTCCCACCGGACGTAATATCCTTGAATCCTAAAACGAAATGAGCTAATTCAGACGCTTAGCTTCATGCAAAATCGCGCACCGCTATGGCCCTTGGAGTACAAGAACGGGTTCAAAAATCCAAGGGGAGGTTTTCCTTTAGAGATAAGATAGTCGTTCAGGAGAGATATTACTGCTGCAGCAGCCGGGGTGCTAGCACTTGTCCCCGAATCGGCCTCCGTATCGTCTCCATCCTGCACGACCATGAAACTTAGAATATGTATCAATATCTGGACCCTAAAGAAAGAAGTATGCCGACGACGAACTAATTTCCGTTGGCAGCGATGTCGGGATAAGCTCTCCCGCTTGAGTTATAGAGATGGCTGTGATTTGTTCCAAAGGCTTTGAGATACTCGGAGACCACCTTGGTTTGGTATGAAGGTTGGGTGAAGTACTTTATAGACCATTAGCGGGCCCCATTCTCTTGACACGGAGAACTAAAATAGCGAGGCGTACGTTGCTGAAGCCTCCACCAGTCACAAAATTGGCATTGCTGGCAGCATCGGCTGCAACTTCGGGGTTAACGCTTCAAAGAATTTCAGTCAGTTTCAGTCCATGGGTTTAGAGTGATTGGTGGTGCCCACTGTGCTGTTCCGCCAACCACTGTGACGTATGGGCTAGTATTGGGGTTAGACAGCAACTTTGCGATCAGAGAAATCCACAAACCATGTGGCGGGAAATGTGGGTATGAACATGGTTTTGTTCGTGCCGTCGTTCGTAGTGCACTCACCCGAGCCAACACCCCCGTCGCCTGAGCCAAAAAGCAGCGACACACCTCGAGCTCCTAACTGTGCGAAGGAATTGCATACTCTCTGCGCATAATCTCTTGGAACGGACTGCTCGTCGTCTGCATAACTTGTAGTAAAAGTTTGAGGAGGGTTGGTTTGATTCAGGACATACTGGACCCAGTCCAGATACCTAATGCTCGCTTGTGAGATCGCTCAGTGTAGACCGAGAGACAACATACGGTTCGTTGGTATTATACCCCTGATTGATGTAATCTGGGAGGAACGGAGGCTCACCACCTGGATATCAAATTCGCGATATATCTTCGAACTGGCAATTAATATGCGCACCAACTGAGTAAACGACATTTGGGGTCGGGTAGGTCAAGGAAGTCGCATACTGTACAATTCTTTCAGCAAAGGCTACTTCCCAGGAATCTGGCGCATACTCGCCTGTACGTCAAGCGTCGCTTCTCCTCCACCAGTATCACTTTCATTGTATTGTCCGCCGTTAACCAAGAGAACAGTGAAGTTAGAGCCTTTCGCCGACGGACGATATTTCGCGAAGAACGCTTGCAAGTCCGAATTGCTAGCGTAGTCCCCGGCATAGCTAGTGATTCCAAGCTTGTTCTTGGACTGTGCACTGACAGTGTAATTGTCTGTTTTGTACAAGGTGCGAAGACAGTCTGGCGTTATGAGGTCGCTGCAAGATGCGTTGATGTTCGCAGACGGTCTGGAAGTCCGGGAGAGCGCCGATCGTCTAGAGAGCTGAAGGCCTGGGCTGATCTTGCGTCTGATCATCCTATCAGCATATAATCATGGAGTAAGAAGATAGTTATTCACTGCGATGGAAAGTACGTGGTTGGCTGAATAGTGTCGATGTGGATGTCCAGATCACGAGGGACACTGTACCCGAGTGTGCGTACAGCATGATGACCGAGATCGCGATGGCGGAAAATGTGATACTTGGAGTTCAACATGGCCTCGGCACGAGAAATGGGGATTGTGAAGGTAGCCCAGTCGCCGGCAGGTGAGCGTGATACCGAGGAAAGATTTACGGAATGTTTGCAAAACCAATCGTTCACGGCCGAAAGGGTGTTCGGATGCGGTTTCACAAACTCCTCGGCTTCGCTGGGAAGATAGCAGGGATTAGTTCAGTGTATGGCATATGCAGCCACTAAGATAGACGTGCCTTTTGGAAAGGTGCATTCCGTACGAGGAATGTTCGGGGTCGCTGACTCTATAAAGTTCTTCGACTAAGCCTTCAAAGTTGTGTTGCTTGAGACCAATTTGCAACGTGATCAAATGATCTGGCGGAGGGGACATGTCAAGTTTCTCCCATCCATTAGGAGCCTCGGGTAGCGAGCTCTTCGTAATGAAGTCGTTAGTCCAAGATCCGGATCCAGCGACACCCAGAGCAGCAATGGAAAAGAAAAGGAGAGAAGACCAAGCGCAGCGCATCGAATGTTATTGGGGTGAAGTCACAAGTCGGCGTTCGGTTGAGTTATATAACAAAATAAACTCGGCCAGATGACATATCCATCAGAAATTATGGCCTCATGCGCGCTAGTCTAAGTTGCCATCTTGAACCGCGGTAGCGTTGTACAGCTATATTGTTGGATCCCACGGGGTACTGGAGGCTGTGTGGTGCAGAAGTCGACTGCCCCAGTTGACTGACCTCAAATGAGACGCACATGAGAGCTGATTTACGAGATGCTCACCTGTGCATACTCACTAGTACTGTTTTAGAATTAGGAAGAAACCATTTAGCGTTTCGCGCAGCACAATCCTTCTTGGCGTTTCGAGGGAAGGCACGTGTCTACATGCACTGGTCAGACTGCGCTTCGACTGCGCTGATGAGTTGAAGCTCGAGTTTCGGAGAAAGTGAGAGGGTGTGAGAGAACTGAATCTTTCAGCTGTCATCATATTATGAGCCATTGCCACCGGCTCACTGACAGAAGCACGTGTGCTGCATCTACGTCTTGGCTTGCTTCCATCTTGACTTTTCAAGACAAATTCAAGACGCACGCTTTCAAGACGTTCTGAATTTCACTCATGAGATCACGTCGAAAGAAGAAGCATATATATCACGACAACAGGTGAATACTTTTTTTTTTGCATCCCAGAAGAATAAAAAGATGTGAATAAGTATACATCTAACAATGACCCAGTCTCGCTTAAGCCCTGGTAGCAAAGCCAACACGGCTGTTACTGTGAAGGGGGCATATCGTGTGAGCTCCGGGACAGCAACGAAAAGTGGAGAATTACTTACGTGGTGTCGAAGACCGAGTAGTAGTTCTCGAGGAACTTCTGGCCGATGATGAAGTCGACGCTCGAGGATCCACCGTTTCCGATCCAGGAGTAGTAGGCGCTGCCGGAGAGACCAAAGTTGGAGTACTGCGCAGTGGGGATCAGATACTGGGCGGGGGTCAGGTTGAAGGTCGTGCCGCCGATGGTGAACGAGAACGTGGCGGTGGGCTTGCTATCGAACTTTGCGAGGCCGGAGAAGATGTCGGTAGTGCCTCCACCGCTGGAGAGGAACGAGCTGTAAGAGGAGGAAGGAATGTAGATGAGGGTTGTGCCGGTGTCGACGATGGCAGGCAGGCCTGAGCCGATTGACTTCCCGCCGTAGGAGATGGTGGTGACTTCGACGCCCCAGTAAGGTCCAACCTACTGAAGTATCAGCAAGAGACTCGAGATAGAATCAAGAGGATACATACGCTGCCGGCGCTGCTCTTGGAAGTGTACGTAATCGAGCCGGTGTACTTGGAGGAGTCGCTGGTGACACACAATAAGATTTGTTGCAGCGATTGAGACATGAACCAACTTACACTCCACCAAAGGTAAGCTCGCCGTTGGCATCATCAGTGTCGGACCCTGATTCGGGGGCGAAGTAAACACCGAGAACCTCAGTTGAGATGGTGCCCTGCGACTTGAGGTTGTCCAGGAAGGTGGGGACGGTCAAGGTGCCACTGTGCCATCATGTCAATTTCGTGCTTATGGGCTGCAAATGGTGGGACATACGAGACCGTGAGCAAGGTGAGGTCGACGGGGCCGAAGCCGACGATTCCGTCAACACCGGTGAAGCCAGTGGCGGTGGAAGCGACCTATCATGATGATCAGCAGGCATATTCGGGGCTACGAGTGAACGAATAGTTACACCGATGGACTGCGAGCTGACGGAAGCAGAGCCAATAGTGACTGAAGTACTATATAAATTTTATCGAACAAAATGAGTTGTGGTGAGGAACATACCGGTGTCGGTATACTCAGTTCCCGAGAACGATCCAGAGCCGTAGGACACTGAGATGGATTTTCCAGTGGAAGTGCCTCCGTTGAGCTTGGTGCTGGCACCAACCCAGGTGTTGGAGGAGCCAGTGTCCACAATCAGGGAGAACTAGAAAAGGACCCACATCAGCTGGCGCTCGCGCGAACAAGATAATAAAGCAATGCGCTCACAGTCTGCGAGCCAACTTTGACAGCGGCAACATAGCTATCGAGCTGGTTGGTGACGGTGGCCGAGCTGGTAGCTTCATTGTTGAACTTGGCGAGACGCGCCTGGTCCTTGGCGACGGTGGCCGTGATGTTCTTCGCAGAGGCCTTCGTCACTGGGTGAGTGAAGAAGCTCTCACGGGCAACAGGCTTTGCGAGCGCAGAGACGGTGAAGGCAAGGATGATGGAAGCAGCGAGGGCTTTGAAGTTGGCCATTGCGGTTGATGAAGACTGGAGTAGACCTGAGGACGCTAAGATGCTTAAGCTCTGCGATGAGAACTGAGGTTGGTGGTGTTGTTCTTTTATACATTTCACCTCCAGTCAGACCTGAATAGTTACATTGGGGGTCACCGCTCGCCGATGGGCCGTTGGAATGAAGGAATGGTTCGCATGTGCTCAATCGTGTGGGTTGCGCGAGCAAGACACATGCAACATTGCAACATGTGCAACGAAGAACTACCTATCAAGTTGAAAGCAGTGATATTTGTGATCAATCAGCCGTCAGCTGCTGTACAAATATTCAACGAATTCCTGATGTATAGCGAAAATCGCTTACACTGATGCAAGAGAAACGCATAATGCGAAAGTAACGTGAACCGGGCATCTTGATCTTCGTGAAATTCGCGTTTTGAAAATAAGCATACCCTGCGGGCGCATCAAAGAAGAGCGACATTGGTACTTCTGCAAGTCCGGCGCGACATAATGAAAAGCCGCTGTCACTGAAAGAATCCTAGTAAAGCGCATTGTTCGGAAATGGTGTAATATAGCGTCACTATGCCAGCTCCACATTGGCATGATCCATATGGTGATCCCGGACTTTCAGAGGGCAGCGATAACTATAAACATGATGTCAGCTTGCGCTATAAGGCAGATAGCAGGACATGAAGCTTTGCAATCGCGAAAGTTCGAAGAAAACACACCTTGTATAGTCATCCAAACCGCTATCTTCAGGTTCACTTATCCATCCTTCTTATTTTACAGCTCTCCATAGATAGTGCCAGCGAACCCACAAACATTCAAGACAGCTGCCTGTCAAGTTTCGGCCGGCAGGATGGGCGCACAGTGTCAACGGCACTTGTACTTACGAACAGTAATCAAAATGCTGAAGATAGATCCGTGAGGTGGCACCAGTCGAATTACATGGATGATGAGGCTCAACCCAGGACCCTCAAGTCATAGGCACTGACACGAAAATCGGTAGAGGGCTCGATAGACAATACCATCTTTCCAGAGATACATATTTACAGGTAAGCAGGAGAGCTCAGCACGGAGTAAAGGCTCTGCTATTGAGCAATAGAAGACCAGCGTTTTGATAGCAGGTTGAGCGACGGAAGACAGCAGAAGACAGCGGCAGAAAAGGACAGAAGGGACATGGCGGGTCTTTTCGGCCCGAAAATTCGGGCCCGATGGGGATATACTTTCCCTCACGATCGCGCAAATTGCCGCCCGCGTTCATTGTTCTTACTCATCTTACCCTCATGCTAGAGGCGTGCGGTATGGTTAACATCTTCTTCCAGTTCATATATATGTATATGATAGGGTAGGAAATTCCATCATACATTCACTCCGAGCCAACTCTATGAAAATATTCTCCCAAGTGGACTGTCGTTGACATCCCTGACAGGTTGGACAGCGGTCAAAGGACGAAGCTGCACAGCACACATGCATAGACGAGCTATAAGCGCGGCTACTTTTTCTGGCCGTCATTCCATGCCTCGTGTCTGAAGATATATAATGGAGATGTGATCAACGCACGGAATTCTAGAGTTGTCAAACTTGCCATGTCGGGTCTCGGTCGTGGCGGCAAACATATGGGCGCATGCATATTATTATTTTGAGGAGGGAAATATTACAAGGTACTTCGATCCCTTCATAAATCATCCCCCGGCACTTTCAGAGCATACATCACCAAACCACGCTTCTGTAGGTCTGACTCCCCCAATTTCGTGACCCCGACACTCCTCGCACCTCAACAGATTCAATGACACAAAGCATTCACAGCGCACACGCTCAACGTGGTCTGAGATGCTTGTGTCCTTCCGAGGTTACATTCGGAGGCTAGATGCCACCTGAATTTCACTGCCGCTAATCTCACCGGCCATTAGTCAGCCTTTGCCACCTCTCCCAGCCACACTTCTCCTAGAATCACTTCCGCCAGTCCATATTACTCATTCTCAAATATTCTCAATCGCCCAACCGACATCCTTGGCTATCTGGTCACATGAGCCGTGTCAGCAAGATGACGCAAAACCCTTATCAATCATTGATCGTTTAGTCAAGGCAGGCTGTCTTTGGCGTTCCTTTCCCTCAGCGATAATATATATCTCCACGGGTCAGGGGTGGCCAACCTTGCACATAAGGCATTCGATCGTCCACCGCCCACTATCCCAACACTGACCAAGAATGTCCGCCGCTTTCCTGCAAGCTATCAAAGTCTGTGACTTATATTCATATGAAATTTGAGTATCTACTAATGACACTACAGGCTCGCCGAACCTACTACGCCTTGTCCAAGGCCTCACCTATCCCAGATGAGAAGCTGAAAGCTATTGTGGACGCGGCTATCCACGACGTCCCGTCTGCCTTCAACATGCAAGCGGGACGCGCCGTCCTCCTCACTGGAAAGTCGAACGACAAACTTTGGGAGATCGTGAAAACAGGGTACTTGGCGACGCTGGGCGGTAATGGTGCGCTGACCAATAACTGTCCACTTCTGACTGCTAACCCACTCTCGTAATATATCAGAGGACGCGATCAAAACGAGCACCCAAAAGATCGCAGAGTACGGCGCCGGTTATGGCTCGGTCATGTTCTTCGAGGACCAAACCACCATCGCAGCTCTTTCCGCGAAGCTCGCCGCGTGCGTAAATTCTACTTCCTGAGATTATACTCGCTAACGTACACGCAGCATGGCCCCCCACTTCCCCATCTGGTCAGAGAACTCGACAGGGATGATCCAGTTTGCCGTCTGGACCGCGCTCGAAGCTGAGGGGCTCGGCGCGAGTCTGCAGCATCATGCTGGATACGCGCCTGCTATTGCGAGTGGCATCGCCGAGGCGTTCAATCTGCCGGCAGCCTGGAAATGCACTGCGCTGATGCCGTTCGGCGTGCCGACCGGCCCGCCAGGGAATGCGGCACGCGAAAAGACGTTCCTGCCGCTCGAGGAGAGGGTTAAGTATTTCAACTAAATTGATTATAGGCCGCAGGGTTGGACGAGGCGCGTTTTTTGTGATGAGATTTCTGTCTGGTGTATACTGAACGTTCGTTCTATATTGGTCATTTATATCATCGGTCGAGTTCTCTCATGGCGCGAAGAGTAAAGCTATAGACCAATGCTTTTCTGCGGCGATAGATGATTAACTGTTTTGGAAGACTAGCGAGCATAAGTACTCAGACGCACATCGCACTTCGCATGACTCGAATTAGGGGGCCGGCTCAATCAGACTGAGTCGACATATGACACGCGCAGCCACGCAGGATCGACAAAACCAAAATCGGGCCCAGAGATGATGTGCTACGCGTGCGTCCCTAGCTTCGCAAACTCATTCCAGATCATTGAACGGTATCATCGTGTCGGCGATATCACCGTGGTCTCATGGACGGAAGCCTAAACCAGATCCACATTTCAAACACTGTTTTTAGAGTCCCCGTCTATACCATCACTGAAATACACGCACTGCCAGAATAAAATCTCGGTTTCTACTCTTAAGAATAGAAAGAGCAATGGAGGTTTTGCACTCGGCGGATCGCAATGCAATGCTATTAGCGCCCGACCTTGCCCCGACTTCTCACCAAGGACAGGCCACTGGTACCTCTGTAGCCGCAACATATTATTGATGATATATCCACGAAACCTGTATATCTTCTTCCGTACAGATTCCTCTAGGATAAGTCAGCAAAGCGGTGAGAGCCGCAATTCCTGGCCGCTGGTGTGGCAAAACGACCAGAGCCGCCACCGTGCTCGTGAGGCGGGGATCACGGGTCCCTACAGTCCTCGAGCGCAGACAATCACGCCAAGGCCCATGCAGATGTCCTCTTGGTATTCGCTGCATCACATTTTGATCCGTGATTCCCGAAAGGGGTGTAACAAATCGGACTGGGGGCGTTGGACAGCAGTAATTCATCACGAGAATGGAGTTCAAGCGATCCGAGGAGTCTTTGAGCGGCGTAGGGGGGCGAGGTTCTTTGAGGAAGTCGTGCGCTAGAAGATACGCGAGCCATCGAAAGTCGCGGCTATGTAGAGGAAGTAAAACTGGATAATGTTGGCAAATGTTAAAATAACGACAATTTTCATTTATGCGATTGACATACCCCCAGCTGATTCAACAACCTTCTTGCATAGTGCCTTGTGCGAAGTTCGCCAATCCGCTTTCTGACATTCAGTGCTGCAGTATCGCGCGAATCTGCACCCAGAGCAGTGATACAGACTCTCTGTTTTGTCTGTCGACTCACACTAACCACAGATTGATAAGATATTCCGTAAAATAGAAGCTGACCGACGTACAGATCTATTTCCGCAACGCATCGTGGAGCCATGTGAACCACGGCTCTTGAAATGTTTGTATACAACGGCGAGGGGATCAATCCGTAGCTTCAAGTCCAAAAGACATTTGATGTTAAGATTTCTGATATTGCTCGGAGAAGTAGAAACACCGGCGAGGCCGGTGCGAAGTCTGCACAATATGGACCTGTACTCGCAGAATGGACGTATAATCCTGATTATCTCGGCACAGCACATGTAGAAGTGATCTTCCATCTCGGGATCTTTTGCCAAATTGTCCAAAGTACTTCGAGTGATAACATCCAAAAATGGACTTCCGACCAGTTCATTGATCACAGTATATGAAGGATAGTCTTGAACGTATCGTGCGAGCGCTTGTATTGCTGGACTGAATGGACCAATCCGTAGTGGCAAATGTGGTGCGGCAGAGAGGCAGGACATGACATCGACCAAGAATGTTACGCACTCGGGTCGCTCTCGAAAAGCTTCTAACAGTGTGGAGTATGGTGGAACAAACGCATCCATGATGTACATCATATCTTGAGACATGTTCCGATACATTATTTGACGTCTTTCATCCGAGTAGCTTGCATGGAGGGATAAGGGCTGGTGCAGATAGCGCATGATGCGGCGAACGAGAAGATCTGCCGCTTCTTCTGCGCTGCCGTCGCAGTTCGCCACGATAACCTGTTCAATCTGGGCCCGAAATATGGAGAGAGAGCGACAGGTAAGAAGGGAGCCTGCAGAAAAGCCCAGGCGAGCCCGTTTGTCTCCCGCCTCCTCTATCCACAGTTTTGCAAGCATTGGCATAACTCCTGCAGTCTCCTGCACGAGGATAGTGAGCGAATTCGGAGAACTATCCCGCACTGGATCATACCCCAAGAAGAAAAGCAAAACTTGAACGATTATCTGAAATATGTCTCGCTTTTTCTCCCATGAAATTGGCATTGATGTCCTATATCTTGAATGGTGCTGGATCCAGAACCAGACAGTGGGCCAAAGCTCCGTCAAATCACTGATATAGACCATAATCGAAGGATATGATGCCGATGCGCTGTCCGAGGTGTGCGCCAGCAGCCCGGACATAGTGTCTACAATGAACACGGGAGGGAAGTCGAGATTGGGCGAGTTCGGTGGGGTGTGGGGAATGACAT
Source organism: Athelia sp. TMB (assembly GCA_014898675.1). Classification (NCBI taxonomy): domain Eukaryota; kingdom Fungi; phylum Basidiomycota; class Agaricomycetes; order Atheliales; family Atheliaceae; genus Athelia; species Athelia sp. TMB. The sequence continues at coordinate 84,924 of JACXVL010000058.1, forward strand.
ATCGCCTCCAATTCTGGATATCAAACTTGCATCTTTCTGCAGGTTCAGAGTAGCCTCTAAGCAGTTGCTCAGCCAGTCTACAATTCAAGTCTCGACAAGGAAAATCCTATGGGGTACAGGGGATCAGACGCGCTTGATTGGCAAGTGGGGCTGAATAAACCTTGATCTGTTGGGCAGTCCATGGCATTCTCAATTGTTCTTGCGCGGTTTCAGATTTGCAAGTGTAATTGAAAAGCGGGAATATGAGCGTGTGTGAACCACCAAGGAACCACCAGTCGATGAAGTGAAGAGAATACCAGTTTGGTACAGATTCCGAGAGACGATCTGAATCATCTTGCTGAGGCCTACGTAATACATAGGGCACGTGACCATTTTGAGGCGCTTAAGTTTAAGTTTCAGTTCGATATTTGGAAGGTCAGGGACTTAGAGGATTGCTGGGCGCGGACAGTGGTATTGAATCCCCCTCTGATAAACACGAAACCACCTGATATTACCGAAAAAAATCCTGGTTAATATACATGCATCAATCGGAAATACACGATTCAACTGTCAAAAGCGGGTCCATAAGCAACATCCCTCTATATAAATGTCCTCTGCAAAATTAAGCTCGTGCCAACCATTACAGCCATCAACACAGTCATGAGCGGCAGCGCAACCGCCTGGGCAGCATCACTAGCACTGTGCTCTTCACTCGTGCTTCCCAGCGCAACCTGCCCGCCTTTGCCCCCATGGCCATTTGAAGTAGCAAGCACCGACTGAGCAACTGTGGGTACAGCTTTGTAACGCAGGGTGGTTGTGGAGAATGTCGGAACGGCCGATGGTGCGGGGTTCACCTCGGAGAACGCCTTGGTAGTGAGGAATACGAGCGCGAAGCCCGGCGCAGGGACTTGCACTTGACACTGGTTGTTGGAGCATTGTATCGTCTCCACATTCAGGTCTCCTTGAAGTCGTCCGTCTGACTGAAAAGGAAGCCCGAAGTCCTATCCCAATGCGTCAATGCCGAGACACGAAGCAGCCAGAAACGACGAAGCGCACCTGCCCGGCCCATGTAATATTATACCTTTCTGCCGTACTCGGTGCGCTCAAATATTTCACTTGTACGGAGCTGAGCGTCCCGCTATTCACGCCAATATTTGCGGTGTAAGTGCTTGCTCCGGTGAGGTCCGTGTTGTAGTTGAAAAGGGCCATCCGCGCGGGCACGCCGTTCTCGTATATGGCGTACGCGGGCGTGAACTCACTTCCAGAGTTCGCCTGCAGGTCGACAACCTGCGCGGTGTTTGTGGGCCCAAGAGCCTCTGCTACGATGAGATTAGCGTAGAAGAGCGGACTGACTGTCCATTGGTGAATGTGTGTTTGATTTGCCGGTGGCGGCGTGAATGGCTAGGTAGATAGAAGACATATCAGTGCTAGCACGACAGAATCAAAGCTAAACGCGTACATTATAGTACACATCTGCGCCAGATACGTGGAACATCGCCCCCGAGAAGTTAGAAGCCGCCATCGTCAGGCCGTAATCCATCCCCCAGAGAGCCGAGCCGTAGGAGTTGCTGATTCCGGGGAACCCGCCGCACGACGCTGTGTTAGTCTCGAACATCAGCATCGGCTTCCCTATCGCCTGCGCTTCTCTTGAGCAGTTGATAAACTGCGCAATGATGCTGGTGCCCGCTGTGTGGTTCAGGTATTGAGGGAACACAGTCTGTGGGTTCTGTATCGGATCGTCTGCACTGGGATACATGACCCCGCAGTTGGTATCGGGATACCTATTTACCGCGGGTTAGGTCTTTCGTGAAACATAGATAATAAAATGTGCACACTTTTCGACAGAAATGAACGCAAGATTACTTGCATACGCGGTAAGATAACCAGTAGCGAACACCTGGTCCGGAGACCAGAAGGCACCTGTGACGCTGGGCCCCACAATGTTGTTCTTGATTGGGATATTCGGATCGTTATTGATACCTGTCATGACCTGCCCGAACTCGGTGAAGTAGTCCTGCGGACTGTAATCGGTCGGTCTTCCACCGAACCTATGCGTGCCATACATGTCCGGCTCGTTGCCGACCTGAAATCCGAGCAGGTTATCACCCATAATCGCTTCTCCGTACTCTGCTATGCCCAGGCGTAGATTGTTGGTGTCGTTCATGGGAATGCCGAGGTACCACTTAACGCCTTCAACGAGGGACGAGATGTTGTTCAGCATGTATAGCATCTCAGGGCTAATGAACAGCGCGGGTGTTTGTGTCTGCAGACATCGTCTTATGAGATATCTTGGCAGGAAATATAAGGGGACTATACGTACAGTGTCATTGCCTAGCTCTGCCTTCTGCAAGATAGTGCCATTCGGGAGGAATGGGACCATCGTCGCGGTTTCTTGAGTATTTCCGCCTACGCGAATGTGGACTCCGCCCGCACGAGCTTTGAGAAGGCTCATGAGGTTTAGAAAAGGCACCTGTAGTAATGAGCTAGACTCAATTGAGCTATGAGTAACATACGGCAACAGAGGAGTAACTCACGCGTTTTTGCCAACTTCGCGCACAGCGTCAGCACTTCGGCAGACAGATAGGGAGTAGATACTCACAGACTTGATTCGCAACGGACATCTCTACCGAAAACCCGTAAAACGTCCCAGGGATGGGGATCGAGAGGCCGCCCTGCGAAGTGTTACTCGCACCCACCTGCAGCGCAAAGTTTGTGGACGGCAGAGGATTAGGCAGCGTAGGCGCAGTCAAGTTCGAAGTGTCGGAGTATGCTGGAGCAGTGTAATTCGCTGCTGAAGCCGTGAGGGTCATGCTATAAGGATTGGTATTGTACACCGTGACGGATGCCTGTACTAGCAATAGGCTCAGCAGGCCTATAGCTGCCCAGACCCGAACAAGACCAATACAATGCATGTCGCCCAGAAACGATCGAACCTGTTCAGTAGTGGCTAGAGCTCGAGCGGTTTGGAAGGATGCGGCGAAAGAGAGAGATGCATAGGTAGACGCAAGCTGTCAAGTATTATAGCATGATGATGCTCGTTCCAGAAGTGGCAGCGCTCATCGGTGAAGGATGCCCATCTGAGTATTTGAAAACCTATGATTAGTTCAAGTGGTCTATACTGACCGAAACAGGGTCCTTACCCACAGCAACCTTTTACCGCGTGAGCGGGGAGAGACCACCGCGCCCGAGGCTGGCATATAAAGTCATAGACTCGCAGCAAGGAAGAGTCCCGACTCGGAGGTTGCTCAGAGGCCCGAGGGGATACAGAGCAACGGGCCACGTGGAGCCCCGGGCCCTATGCTGGTGACAATGAGCGCTAAACGACTTTCATCTCTCTTGCACATCGTCGTCTCCTGCCGATTTTCCGTGTACGATACTTTCGCTGAATCGAGTTATGCTCTTACTAAGCTTTCAAAATTCTTCTGCATCTTGAAAGTCAAACTACTTACCAGCTGGTCGTGCCACGACTGCGGATTGTCGTGCCATCATATGCAAGTATCCCCGACTCCGACTCTTGCGCTATTGGCCCTCCTGAATTTCTCCGCACTCGGCATGTCCGCGAAGGCTTCCTTGTTCCTCCGTTGTAAATGCACATGCACTGAGAAAAATACTCATTGACTATTCAAAATGTCAGTAGCTCTGGTGCATTGGTATATAATTGATGCCGATATTCCAACAGCCGTATAGCATGAGCAGAGTTTTGTTGCACTTGGAAAATATTTCTGGTAGCAGCTGCCCTCATGACACGGACTGGACAGCGAAACTATCAATCTCTCACCCCTACCGATGCATGGAACAAAATGGCCGCACAGGGAAACAAATTGGGGATTGATAAGTTTCTTGTGATCTTGCGCAGCATGGCAAGCTGACGACCATCGAGTGGCGAGTAGATATCTGAACAAAGAAAGTTGCCCGAGCTGTGGACCCGCGTAAGGTCAGGGCCATTGTACACACCTGTCAGTGAGTGTCAGTGGATTTGTCGTGATACCAAGCATGTGGTTGCCTCGGCCGCCCGGCATCTAATCTTCAACTACCACCATAACGATGATCTCCGCGGCTTTACATCTCGAAAGCGTGCCTGCTTCTCTTGGGAACAACATCCCGACGATTTTCAACTTGGGATGCGGAATAGACTGCCCGTAAATCACGCGCAGGCATTTGGAACTCTCCGACTGTGGCATGTTGCGAGCCCGAGTACTGTACCATTTCGACCATAGGTTCACGTCACGCATCACAAGCGATCGTGAACTGAACCTACGAAGTACTTCGTCACGCGTCACCCAAGCAAATAGCCTCATTTTCGGTGTCTATGATGCGATTTTTCTGACAAATCTGCCTATAATAGGTAGAATCTAGCCGAAAGGTCCCGAATGAACTTGTTTCCAACCAAGTTCACACCGTCACGCATCAGAACCGTGAACCTACGGTCGAAATGGTACAGTAGATACGGGCAGGCGCACCGCTGGTGCAAGGCTATAGCAGAGCGCTCGGACTGCGCGAGATGATTCCGAGGGTCGAGCTCCTCCTGATACATCCACAGCGATACGCGCAACAGAATTATCTATACTGCCGCCTGCATTCGAGAACGATGGCGTTGGGGACGGGGACAGGCATGGGCTCCGTCCACGGTTGAAGGATGTTAAATTTTCGGTGCCAAGTACCAAGGTTGGGACTTTTGTTAAGGCTGAACTGATTACTTTACAGCTGCTATCATGACACCCGCAGTCCCCTCATCTCTAGGTTTCCCACAAGACGTCAAAATGATCATCAAATGAGGAGAATCCCTCTCTTCCGACTCGGATGAGGGGCTTAGTGCTCGCAAACAGGTAATTTGAGTGGCTCAAATTCTGCCCGCCACCTTTGAGGGCCACTGTATAAAATGTGAGGCCAAATTTTAAAGCTACTCATCCGCTCCATATTCAGAACTTGCACTCCAGCATCCACTCGAAATATGAAGTTCACCATCATCACTGCTTTTGTCTCGCTCGCGGGCCTTGCCAATGCAGGTCTTCTTGAGAACCGCGAAGCGTTGATTGCCAAAACTCCCTGTTCGTCTCTTGCCTTTGGTCACCTCGTTTCCTAGATATTGACTTACATTCCTGCTGAAATTCTAGCGGCGGCTTGCACCGGATCAAACCATTACGACTACTATCACTGCTGCAAATACTACGCGAATGGAAACAGCGGGCAGGTCATCAATGGAGGTCTGTCGTCGCCCGACCCCTCTCGTTCTATGTACGCGCGCTTAAATTTCATTTTGCCACAGGTTGCAACCTCGACAGCGGGGAAAATCTTTTCTGCGACCCGAACTTTGCGTCTCTGTGCCACGACTAAGCTTCTTGATGGCGAAGCTGGTAAAGAGAGCAATCGATATGCGTCTAGATTGAAGTTGCGGTCGAGTCCTCTCCTTTAGCATTGTTTAATATTGAATCTTGTCCAATAAATTGCCGTGTGGCCCTCCCTATTTAACTCCGTGACCCCCTTTAGAACAAGGGATCTCGTTTGGCGTTGCGCTCACAGCTGACGGTTTATTTGTCTTGATTCTTGTTACAATCTTCAACTTGCGGCCAAAGTGGCGCGCGACGTTTGTATGTCCTCGTGACTATATTAGCTGTTACATAACTTGATTGTCCAAACAGAACTTGACCACTGTCGCCCACAACCCTTTGCTTGCATCGCGTCTACATATCTCTCTTCTTCCATCTGCGAACGTTCTCTGGTGCCACCGTACTATAATGGGAAAACCGCGCAAAAGAAAGGCGAATAACACGTCAAATAAGAAAGCAACGGGAACCTCGTCTGTTCCGTCTCCAAGCCGTACCCAACATTTCTTGCAGTAGAGAGGGCTCTGCATGTTGAAAAAGTCAAGAATATGGGAGCAGAGAGAGATGAAAAGTTGGCGAAGGCTGAGGATCTCAAAGCTCAGGTGTGTCGAACGTGATGGATGTACAGCGCTGCTTCCCCTGACACTTTCTTTCGGACATAGCGCAATGCTTTATTCAAAAATGGCATGTACATGGATGCTGCCGACACATACATCCTAGCAAGTGCACTGGTGGGGGGCCATGCAGTCTGTCTGTCCAATGCTGCAGCAGCCTTGCGGAAGATCGGCGAGTGAGTAGCTCTGCTAAATGCACGTTCTTCGTCGCGCATACTAATCCGTCTTAGGTATGAATCCGCAGCTGAAACAGCGACTGAAGCTTTGGAACAAGATCCTAAGAATGTTAAGGCACGATATCGACGGGGTGTTGCTCGTAAGCACATGAACTACTTGAAGGCTGCGGTCTCCGGTAAGGCATCTGCCTCTCTTCCAGTGCTTTCAGTATCTTACTCGCTCTCTTTGCAGACTTCGAAAATGTCTTACAACTTGATTCCAAGTGTCTAGAAGCTCGCGAGGAACTCAAGATTGCGAGAAAATTATTGGAGGCGGGTGGGGGCGACGAGACGGGCTTTCATACCAGCGAGGACGAGGCCCCACATCCTGACGACGATCCTGGGAACGGTTCCTCTGATTCGTACGATTCGGATTACTTTCATTATGGCTGCGGTATACCCTGTCGATCCTTCAACCGCGACGTTTGCAAGAAAGGCACAGCCTGCAGGAACTCACATGCCCCAGACGAGAAGAGTATTCGTGATTTGCTGTGAGTACTTCAGCCAATTGTTCGATGCTGCTGTGCGATGCTCATGGAAATCACTTTCTAGGGGGCGAAACGTGTGCATATACCACCTTCTCGACGCGTGCAAGTATGGCGATGCGTGTGTCTACAATCATATCCCTGACTTCCTGGAACACTGGCCTCTCACTCTGGAGGCTGGCCCTATGCTACGCGGCGTTCTGAAGGAGGCGCGGGGAGAGGATGCCTCCGGCTTGCCCATCATAAGCAACCGGGAATACCTTTACCAACAAGCAAAACTCCTCAATAAGCGCCCAGGATACTTCGTGCACCCCCTAGGCGGCGAGACGTGGAGCCCTGGGGTTGGTAAATACGCAGAGACATCGCATGATGCACGCGTCGGGAGCGACATCAAGCCTGCCATCCTCCTTGTCTCCCTTATGGAATGCACAATGTTCAATGGCATCCACAACCACCTGCTGGACGCCCTCTCCTCTCATTGCTCGTACACATAAGCCATCACGAGCGAGGATGCCGTAGACATTATCTCAAATAGTGAACCTTGGGCGGTCTTCGTTACAGACCCTGAGCTTGCAAACGCTCGGAGCCCGCACCAAGCGCTAACCACGAAGCTTGTGAAGTACGTCAAAGACGGCGGCACAGTGGTCTTCGGCGGGATGTTTAGCAGTCATGTCAGGCCAAATGACAGCGACACTTTCTTCAAGAACGTCTGGGGTCTCGACTGGAAGACGGGTTCATACCACAGGTCCACATTCTCTCTCAACACGCAGACACATCCTCGCCTGCTCCGGGGCCTGGAGTTGCCCGAGTTGTACAATGTTAAGACTCAGCACCTCGTCGGCGTTGCTGCGCAGGATGTGGTGTACGCGCCAGCGGAGGGGTCAACCACCCAGTCTTTAGTCTTTGCACCCAGGCTAACGGACAGGCGCGAGGTCCCCGTCGCATATACCCAGATTGGCGACGGGTTTCTCGGATACAACGGGGAAGTGAATGGCGAGGATGAGACTACAGATATCATTCTATCCCTATTGGGCGTGGGTCTCTCCGACAAGGAACCGAAAAAGAGGGATAAGTCCTCCGACACCTCGAGAGCACCAACATTCAGCAGCAGCTCAAAGACTGTAATCGCGTCGGCTGCGAACCCCATCATCCCATTCGTCCTCCTGGTGTCTATCATGGGCCCGGAGGATTCCTGCTTCGAGGATGTTTACGGCAACTTTCTTAAATCGCTCTCGAACAAAGCCGAGTGGACCGAAGCTCAAGATTCCGACGTGGCCATTGGTATTCTCTCCACACGCCAAGTCACCGCAGTCTTCGTCACGGATCCTGCCATCGCCAGCACTCAGTCAACTTACGCTGCGCTCGCAGCCGCGCTGGTCACTTATGCTGAGGCCGGGGGCATCGTTGTGTTCGGTGGCATGTTCAGCAGCTATGTCACGCCCTCTGACAACAATTCCTTCTTCAAGAGCAATTGGGGCCTGGATTGGACAATGGGAGATTACCACCGCGCAGACTTCAAGGCTAACCCGCGCCGACACGCATTCCTGAAGAGCGGACCTGGGACACCAAAAGAGTATAACGTGAAGACCGTGCATCTGAAAGGCGTGGCACCAGAGGATGTGGTTTACCTGCCTGCAGGTGACGCGGATCCGCTGCAAGTACCCGTGGCGTATACTCGCTTCGGGACTGGGTATGTCGGCTACCACGGAGAGGTCAATGGCGAGGAAAAGACGACTCTCGTCCTGCTCACTATGATGGGCATGCCTGCGCACAACTTGCCAAAGCCTACACGGAAGTGGAAAGCGCCGAACAAATTCCAGATGCAGATGTGTCCCAAGAGCTTGGACTCAGATGGCTCAGACGATGATGACACATACGGCGACGACAGTGATGAAGGAGAGTAAAGTGGCTGCGATAACGAATATGGCGACAGCGACGACGAGTGGGCTGGCTACACGCCCGAAGAGAGGAGGATGATGGGGTGGCAATCAGACATGGATATAAGGGAGATGGCCTCGATGGGGATCGAGACTTGGGAGTACAATTACTGAACGCGATCCAGGACTCTTGTTCTCATCTATTTATTACCCACGGGACACTGGAACATGAAACATACGGACCATCATCATATAGAATATACCTGAACTACTAGCATACCATAGCTACATACCCTGACCGGGGTCGAGTCAATGACCAGACTCAGATATCACATATATCATATCCACCGAACACGACCTACGGTAGACACTTATATCACTAGCATGCCATAGCTACAGCCTCGAACTAGGCTTGAGTCACGAACACGACTCAGAAACCTTATACCCCACATACGGAACAGTACAAACCATCCGCACCTCGATTCATGGATGGAGGGTTTGATATTTCAAGACATGCACTATACATAGCTAGGATAGCAAGATGGCCTATATTGTATCACAGAAAGATCCCACCGAAATACTTGTCTACACCTTCCACGCCATGGACCAAAGCACCGATGACACCATCCGGTCTGACGACATATACGGTGGGAAGCTCCGCGCGCGGCACAACCGCGTAACCATCATAAGCGTGCCCTAACTTGTCCTTCAGCACCATCGTAGCAAGCTCCAGCCCCGCCTCATCGGCTCTGTACACCTGCCACGAGTGCACAACGGCAGACTGGACAAGACCCTCGGGGTAGCGCTCCAAAGCGCGAAGGATAGCCGCGCACTGCTCGGTGGGCGCGCCTGAGCTGAAGACCAGCACAGTATGTTTGTATGGCTTGAAGAGGTCGAAGAGCCCGGTGGTGGCAGCCCCATTAGCCCCATCCTGTCGGCGAAGATCCAAGAGAGCAGGTGCGTTCGGCGCCCTGTCGCCGCCCCGTAGTGTTCCGCCGACATTGTAAGAGTCGCCCTTGGCGCCCCCGGCCCCGTCTTTGGTCTCGTCAACGATAATCGGGCTGCCCCTGTAGTTGATGCCCAGCTGCATCAGCTTCCCGTCCCTCTCCCAGGCGTTCGTCGCGCTGGGATCCGCTGTGATCTTCTGCAGCAATTTGGTGATGTTGAGCATCTCCGCGATGACTGGAAGGCGCTCAGCGGTATACATATCCAGTAGCGACGGTTGGGCGTGCCCCTTGGCTACTAGTGCTAGCTTCCATGCGAGATTGAACTGAGTTGCACGAGTCAGTGACTAGATCATAATGATATCGATGCATACTCACCGCGTCCTGAACACTTGAATTCATCCCCTGCCCTCCCATAGGACTGTGAACATGTGCTGCATCTAAAATGTTACTATGAGCTTGATCCACACCATTTGAATAAGATTCGATGGCGTACCTCCCACCACGAAAACACGACCCTCTCCGAACTTGTTCACAACCCTCCAGTTAGGCCTTCACCTTTGTGAGCAATACGGTACACACATAAGGAAAATATAACGCGCTCACTTGTAGTTGGTCACCCAAACCACATCTCCAAACGCTTCTCTTGCTAACCCAGTTAGCTCCACGAAGAAATCGAGCAGTGCAGCCCTGTCTGAGCATAACTTTTCATGGTCGACATCTGGACCCATGATGAAGAACTGGCGCTCGTCCGAGTTAGGCTTCTCGCTCGGCTTCAAGGACAATCTGCAGGAATACATCAGATGTCAGTTGCCAGTGTGGCAAAGACATCATGAGCGTACCCTTTGCTTGCCCTATTACCATAATTGTGCCATCCCTACAAAGATTTTCGTAAGTATCAATCACTGAGCTTCAGCAGAAGAGGACGAACCTCCCAGGAGAGGCCTTTGACAGGCACATCGCCTGTGACCAAGTTCTGGTTTTCGCGCGATTCGCCAAGGAAGGTGAGTCCCAATGCTTTGCGTGTAACACCTGCGGTCCATCGTCAGAGCGAATCGCCATGCGAGATACAAGGTACACACCACGAGCTCCATCGCCTCCGATGAGCCAGTCCACTTTGATAGATTCCGTGGTTACTTTGCCATCGACGGTTTTGACCAATACAGCGGTGATGTGCTCTGAGTCTTGCTGGAAAGTAGAAAGCGCCGTTCCGAGCTCGACTTCGCAGCCGAATCTTGCAAGATGGGAGCGAAGAATCGCCTCGGCGCTGTTCTGGCCAATCAAACGCATGGTTCGCTGCATCGAGGAAGAAAGTGAGTCGAGTGTCCAGAACAAAAATTGATCGCATCGACATACCCATGGGCAGCTGGGAGAGGGCTCAACCCAAGGGCACATCCGCACAATGTTCTGAACTTCGGCTGAGCCCTTAGCATGCTCAAACACATCAGCGTTGTACACCGCCGTCTCCGGAACCTCGTGCACGCCGAGGAAGCTGTACACCTCGAGAGTGCGAGGCTACCCGGTGCATGTTAATATTGCTCTTTCGGTCGAATATTGATGTAAAGAACGTACCGATATACCAGAGCCACGCTGTCCAACACGGTGAGCTTCTTCTTTCGCGATGATTCTGACAGGCACGCCGTTTTGGAGTAAGGTCAGAGCAGCTGCATGAATCATAAGTCTCATGCACTTGTATGAAATGTATGATGCTCACAGATTAGGCCCGAGGGCCCTGCACCAACGACGAGGACTTTGGGAGCAGGAGTAGACATGGGTGTATGATTGTGCAAGTATTGAGTGGGTGGTGTTTTGTGTTTGGCTTCGTCGCAAAACGGGTGTCCTTTTATAGTTTCCTAAGCTGATGCGAGTGGGAGAATCATCATCGACCACTGCATACGCAACTGGCGAGGGTGTGCCTAAGTTCTAATCACCGGCCGTACATAGACCTCCTCGCATCTAACCCATGAGTATTATGCAATACGGTTGACAAAGCTGTCGCATGCTCACCAAAACAGACGTCGGGGCCAGAACGGGCCCAACGGCAACGGGCCTCAGAGGCTCAGACACTCGGGGTGCGCAGTAGCATAGTTGCATGCAGCCTTCCTCTGGCTGTCTGCGTCGGCCGCTAAGACATCAGCCGCCTGGCATTGCACAAGCCACACGAAAAAATCCAATTTCCACGTAGACGTCAATCGAAGTGTTCGTGTGAGATGTGACCCTAGCGTTCTGACATGATAAGAGGTTGTGATGCGTAGTAGCAGATTTGCCCCAGAGTTAGAGTCCGGAGTCGACAGCTGCAGGCATTCGAAGATACTTTGCATTCGATATCGATCGTGCCAGCAGAAAGCAAGATGCGGAGCTATCCGGTCAATTTCGGGCACAATCGCGCACACGTGGGCAAGCTAAATGAGCAAGTTGTCTCCAGATTCCAAGAATCTCCCCAACCCCGCGCTCTTTCCCAACTCTTGGCTAGTGACCTGCTTGACTATCACTTATAGAGAACTAGTTAAACCCACACTGACCAAACCTCGCAAACCGTCGCAAAGATCCCCCTGTGCACCTGGTGACAGTTCAAGTTGGGCCGCGTCGGGCCGGTCAATTTCAGGGACAGTCGCGCCCACGTGAGACGGGACACTAAATGAGTAATTTGGAAACGCACACGCCAATCGCGTGTTCTTTTCCAACTTTTGACTGTGGTCACCTGCTAAACTTGCATCGTATCATTCAAACTCATTATGACCAAACCTCGTAATGGCAAGGCCAAGAGCATAGCGAGAAACAACTTGCCCACAAGCTCAAACTCGGCTGGGCCGTCTTTCAAACCAATGCCGACGTACCTAGCGGTAGAGAAGGCGCTGCGAGAAGAGAAAGTTGCGAAGAGAGCTGTTGATCTGCAGCAGAAAACGAAGGAAATGGAGATTCTCAAGGCTGAGGCGCGTGAACAGTATCCCCTGTCGCCCATTGATCGTCTAACGACTACTTTCTACGAGTAGGGCAATAAACTCTTTATGAATAGAGATTACTCGAAAGCAGTCGCAAGATACATAACAGCAAGCGAATTGATCGGTGGTCACTCCATTTGCCTATCCAATGCGGCGGCAGCTCTGTTGAAGCTCGACGAGTGAGTGGTCCTATCAAGCTTGTTCATTTGTACTCAACTGTTGCAGATACGAAGAAGCCTCCGAGTGGGCGACTGCAGCTTTGGAACAGGACCCGAAAAACGTCAAGGCGCGATATCGACGAGGTGTGGCTCGGAAAGAGATGAACTATCTGAAGGCTGCTATTTCTGGTAAGGCGTCAATTCAAGCATTTTATAACCTCGCTTTCTCATTCTGTCTCCCTCAGACTTTGAAAACGTCTTGAGTATTGACCCTCAATGCCACGAGGCCCGCAGAGAACTTGCCGAAGCCAGGAGGATGTGGGAGGCTGGAGAAGGCGATGAAACAGGCTTCGACACGGACGAAGATGATGAACCCCGTCCCGATGCTCCACCCTACAAAGACGACGATGATTCTGACTCTGGATCGAGTGATTACTTTCACTGGGGAAACGGCATACCCTGCACGTTCTACAACCACGGCAGCTGCAACAAAGGCACTGCATGCGCCTACTCGCACGCGCCGGACGACAAAAGTATCCGTGATGGCTTGTGAGTCCACCGCTTGTTTTATTAGTTATGTGCGTTCGATGTTCATTGTACATCCGTGATGGCAGGGGTCGGAATGTATGCATGTTCTATCTCACCAGCGTCTGCAAGCATGGAGATATGTGTGTTTATTCGCACAGCTCGGACCACCTTGCGAATGGACCTGTCTCGTCCGGAAGTGGCAAATCGTCTAAGCCGTTCATTCTTATCATCTCCCTCGGGGATTCATCGATGTTCAACAAGATCCATGCCCACCTCCTCACCACCCTCGCATCCATATGCGAATGCAAGCAGGTCACTGAAAGCAAGGAGGCGCTTGGCACCCTCTGGAACCATACGCCCACTGCCGTGCTTATCACGGACCCCACAATTGCGGATGCGCGGAACCCGCACCCGACGCTGACTGCGAAGCTCGTGGAATACGTTCGGAGTGGTGGCACGGTGGTCTTCGGCGGATTGTTCAGCACATTCGTTGCGCCGGATGACAGCGATGCGTTCTTTAAAAATGTCTGGAACTTAGGCTGGAAAGTTGCCCTGTATGAGCGCGCGGATTTCGTTCTCAACGCCCGCACACATCCACAACTCCTCGGAGGCGCTGATCTACCCGAGCTGTATAACGTGAAGACCGTACATCTCGAAGGCGTCGCAGAACGGGACATGGTTTACACTCCGGCCGATGATTTGGAAACGTACGAGGTGCCAGTGGCGTACACGCAAATTGGAAGTGGGCATGTGGGCTACAGCGGGGACGTGAACGGCGAGGATGATACAACCAACATCGTCATATCTTTGCTGGGAGTTCGTGCTTCAGACACGAAGAAGGGGAAAGCGTCTTGTGCAGCCTTCCAAAAGACTGCAGCGACCAGAAGCTCAACCACACCTTCCCAACCCTGGAGCGTCTCGAATGTTCCATTCGTGCTCCTTGTGTCTTTGATGGATGGATCCTACTTCGACGACGTGTACGAACATTTCACCAGGGGTCTTATGAACAAAGCGGAGTGGTTGCAGGCAACCACGAGCCGCGAGGCGCTCGATACGTTGGCCAAACGCAAAGTTGCTGCGGTCTTCGTCACGGACCCTGCCATTGCGAACGCCCCAAAGCCCCATGCGAAGCTCGCCGCTGCATTGGTCACCTACGCTAAGAATGGAGGCATCGTCGTCTTTGGGGGCATGTTCAGCAGCCACGTCACGACCTCCAAGCATGATGCCTTCTTCAAGAACATTTGGGGGTTGAACTGGAAGATGGGCGACTACTACAGAGAGAGCTTCACAGCCAACTCCTCTCGCCATCAGGTGCTCAAGGGCAGGGACGTACCTGGCATCCCATGGAACTACAATGTAAAGACGGTACACTTGAAAGGCGTCGTGGAGAATGACGTCGTGTACGCCCCAGTTGGTGACTCGAAGCAGATACCTGTGGCTTATGCGAAGATGGGAGCGGGGTACGTGGGCTACCACGGCGAGGTCAATGGTGAGAAGGAAAGCACTAACATTCTGCTTACCATGCTTGGCATGCCTGCACGCAATGTCACCTTCTGTTTGCCGAAGAAGAGCCGGGCACCAGCGCGGAGTATGTCCGGCATGGGTAGGGGATTTGGGTTGAGTGAGTACCAGGAGCGGGTGATGGCTACGCTCTTTGGCGACGACTACGGGGAGGATGACGACACTGACGAAGAGGAGGAGCGGATGATGAATGGGGGTTATACGAGTGGCGAGATGAACGAATTACTCTGTCAGGGGATCAAGCCGTGGGACGACGATTGGTGAACATGGCTTGTAGCATTTGGGACTCCCATTCTCGCAAATTTCACTCTTGGGACATTTGGAATCACACCCGCATACATACATATCATCGACATCACCTACGCTTTACATTTACCTACATCATGTGGTACCTACTGAAGTTTGACAAGGCTTCGACTGACGAAATAAGACTCGGCTTTCAACATCGTTACAATATCGTGCATGTGTATGTGTGTTATCGCATACAACTGGATTACCAGGTATCGCAAATCAAGTACAGCTTCATTCTAATCTTACATTATGTTATTTCTCTTTCACCCTATAGCCCACTCTCCTCCTGCGTCTTTTGTGTCTTTTGCCAATCCGTCTGCCAAACCCTATAGATTTTCCAGAAGCAATCCTCGTCCTCAAAGTAACTTACCTTGTCAGCATGAACGCGGAGGAGCGCGCTGATGGTAGGCGAGGTGGGGATCGACTGGGCCTCGATAGTACCAAATTCTAGGACAACGTCAGCACGTGTAATGGCTAAATGATAGAATGACGGGCGATGGCAGAATATAGAAATGATTAAGCGCACCATGCACAACCAAGTACTTGGGAAACATCCTCGAGGTCAAGTCATTGTGGTCCACACTCGTCCCGTTCCTGCCAGCATCACCGCACCGGAACAGACGTGTCCTGATCCAACCCTCTGTTTCTGCGCTTCCTTCTGTTGCTGCAGATCCCAGCGCATCCAACCAGCCCTCCACGTTCTCTTCATCGGCATCGAAGCCCTGAGTGATGACGCCGCCAATCTTGGTTGCATCTGTACCATCTGCACCAAATCCAAGTGCTTGCGCCTTTCCACGTTCGTTTATGTACGTGTACATTCTGCGATCCAGAAGCCCAACCCTCGCTACCACATCCGCTTCCCTGGGGCTGCGATTCGCCCGCAGTGTCGTGTAGCTTTCGTCGGAGAAGACACCCTCATCGGTGACATCGTATAGCGCGAGCCATTCTGGATGCGGTTTTGTGCGGATGCCTGATGGTGACAGAGACGGAGCAAGAGGAAACGCGGAGAAGCGCGCGGCGGAGAGGAAGGCAGGGTGCGCAGTGCGCAGAGGGACGTGCTCGTTGTCGTACCAGTCATTGAACTCTTCAGTCGTGACTTGGGGACCGGGGTTAGCCCAGACGGCAAGGAGACCCGTTGGAAAGTTCGAAGTCGCCATTGAACTGATTACATCGTGTGCATCACGATTCACAAATTCGTTGGCGGATATGGTGGCGGATATCCCTAATTGGCAAGTCAAGCCGTATTTGGACGAGGTAGTTCAAAGTTCTCCTCCACTACCTCAATCGCCACAATCACCCCCAGATAAGGCCTGAGGCTCACTCCTACAATTTCTTGTATGATGCCAAAAATCAAAGGCGGCCAGATGAAGCCAAGTTCGACGCTAAACCACGGCGTGCACCCCACAGTATCTATATCGAATGGCAAGATTGACTAATATCATAGATTGCTAAAACATGGTATAGGTGAAGAGCTGCGCATTTATTAACGCTTTGCATGTAATACTAACTCTGACAACACAGGCGGGGTCTAAGAGAGCTTTACATCCTCACAGGCGAATAATATAAATTAACGTGCCCTGTCATATGTTACTGGAGATCTATGGTTCTCTAGTCTATCATAGCATGCCCTATCGGCTACCTCATCAGCCAGCGCATTTCGAAATCACTGCCACTCAGGCTCACTTTTGTTTTTGTTTTATTTTAGGAAAGATAAAAGGCTGTTGTGACCGCTGTGGTAGATGCCTTCAGACTGCTTGTGGCGGAGGTCGTTACATTGCGCCCAGTGGAGGTTGTCGCGCTGCTCCCAGCGGAGAAGGTGATATCGCCACTAACGGTGGTCGCATTATCGAGAGCAATGGCTAGGCCCCCGGTGATATTCCATTTGTCGTCGCCGATAAACGCAACAGGCTCCTTTCCAATCACGCTGCTGCCGCCATAGCTGTACTCACCGAGGGGCAAGGTATCGTAAGCGAATACCCCATCCCTCGAGGCCCAGTCCGCAACGGCTTGGCTATTAGTTCCGCTGAACCATATGGGTTGACCATCCGGGAGGTAGCATGTTCCTGAGAAAGTCGTCCCTGCCCCGCTCATATCACACGAAGAAGCCTGATAAGAGAGAATTTATAAGATGTGTTGTTAATGTCGACGTTGGATAATCACATACAGCCCGAATTGCAACAGATTTGACTAACGCAGCCGCAGCGAGGAGTGATATAATGGTCGAGGAATGCATGTTGTGAGAGATAAAGTGATGTAGGTTCAATGTATGCTTGGGTTGTGAATAGTCTGTGCGGCGAGTGGCTAGGGCGATGATGATATTTTGCAGTCAGAATAGCCAGGATTTATATCGATCGTAGCGGTAATGCACTATACACGCTCGAAGTTAACGATAGGATTAGACAAGCTTCGGTGTTTGCTCACATTTTAATCACTGCGTGGCAGGTACCTTTCCCGCAATATTCCTGGCATGCACATCCGATATGATAGGCTGATGTGCATAGAGGCGATAATTCGGGGAGAACGTCCAATATGTACGAGCCAGTCAAAGGCTTTCAATGTGGGTCACGCGAGCGTTTTCGAGACGGTTTCAAATTTTAACTTTGACAAGTGCCTGTTCATCATGATCGTTCAGGAACATTAGCGAACAGCTTGACATCGGAGACACTTGCCTCGTTGTGGTTTGACTCTACCATATTTCAGTTTAAGTCTGTAATCAGCGACACGCCAGTTGAGGCGAACAAGTGCTGAACATGCTACAGTATCTCTTTGAACAATGGCGGGGCTACGGTTGAGGAGGCCGGCAGGATTGGTGCAGTAGCGTCTTCTGACAGGAATTTGTGCCTGTAAAGCTGTTCAGCCTGTTCTCTCTTGACAATTTTAATGCAGCCCGTAGAGCATCGGTTTCCCTGCACAGTGCTCACATCGTTGATTGACGAAGGATGAATTGATGAATCGGAATCTGAGTCCTCTAGAGCCAGATATCGAGTAACGATCGGATCATTAAGAGTACTCCCAAGAGCTCCCAAGCGTGTAAGCTCGATTGCGGAGGTTCAAGTATGAAGCTGCATGACAACTATCAAGAAAATGCCAAGTGAGGAGTAGTTGCGCGATATTTGTGAGCATGGACGCGCAAATCCAAAGCTAACCGCCGACAAGGACGACACCTGAACAGCTCCGAAGATATGAACGTATTCACTAGCAGAATGAGGGCCTCGATATGGTAGTGTTAGAATTTATGCTGTGCGGGTGTTCCTGGGATTTTGACGCTGCTAACTCGCCTACAAAGTGTGAAGTCTTGAAGGGTTATTCTCACACGCAGGTGCATCGTGTGGGAGAACGGTGACAGGTGAAGGGACTGGAGATCCACAGGATATCTGCCAAAGCAGAGCTCCTGGTTCCTGAGCTACTGACATGACGCGAGGAGTATCCGTAGGAGGAAACGAGGAGCCAGAAGGTGAAAAATGACACGAACTGGTCGGACCGGACGTACGTTTAGGGCCGGTGTAGACCATACTGGTGTTCCGCTAAACTCGGACTCAAACTTGGCTCGAACTTCTTTGACCTCTTCGACTTTGAATGGATACCTTCCTCGGAGCTCATCTTCGCGTTCAGATCCGCTGAGATCTTCGAAGCCTCTGCAAACCTAGCAATACGAACGTACAAGCTTCGGCAGCACACTACACCAACTATCGAAGGCCTTTGGACGACCTCGCCTTGCAGTTGGCCGCAATATTAATACGAGCATGAGCCTCTACATCCAGTAATCGACCTATGGTAGATCTGGTTTCTATTGCATTGTATCCTCAAGCTTTATTGGTTTTCGCCCATTCGGAAGGCCATAGACCTCTGACCACATTTCGACCATCGCCCACGCCAAAATCATTTTCAGTACATAGAGTCAATACATCTTCTCGGCCTTCGGAATCGTACTCCACGCCAGGAATAGGAAGTCTCCACCCCTGCTCTCGTTTATGTTACCAGACAGGGTGCTGTACTCATCGCTCACGTGCGGTGATTCGGATGGTTCAGAACGGACCAAAACGATCTGGTCGATCTTTTTTGGCTCGTCTGGATTTTTCTCGAAGTGCAAATAGCGGTGTCTTGTGCCTCTGGCCTCTTTGGCGAGGTCATCGTGTCCGTCCCAAGGCTTCTCGTGAATTTCAACGGAAATACTTGTCAGGGCTTTGACCTTCGTTGCAGTATACTCTGGTACGAGCCATACGAAGCTTGATTCGGTTGGCAACTTCGTCAGAGGCGCTGGAACAAAAGGGAAAACGTGTTACTCACCTGCCTCCCATATCTTTGCCGATGTCATTGCTTCGGCCTTGCACCTCCTCGATGGCATTCGTTGGCATTTGCGACGAGCTACCAGTGTATACAACCTGAAAAATTGGTTAATCACAGGTATGGGAATGGCAGTCAACTTGCTTGGCGCACCCTAAGGTTACAGATATATTGTTGGGGCGGCTCGTCATTGACAGCCTCTTCCTCGTCACCATTGTCATCTTCCTCATCAGTTTCTTCCTCGGTTTCTTCGCCGGGAGCATCGTTTTCACCTTCCCCGCTGGTTGCGCCTCTTGCACTACCTTCGTGCTTACCCTTGGGAGGAAGTCCACCTTTTTTCGACCGCGCGGTGGCCTTGTAGCCAGACTGATACTTGAAGATAAACGTTGCAACTGGTCCCGAACCAAGCTTCCTAGACTTGAGGTTATTCGTGGCCCTCGGCCTTCCTGTCTCGGGACCTAGTCTGCCTGGCATTAGTTTCGCGGTAATTTTGGATAGAAGATGGACTTACCTGACCATGTGAGCCGCGCCATTGTCGGGGAGCGCCACAACAGTGCGGCGATTCTCCTGGCGCATCACGGCCACTTCCCATATCGAAAGCCTGATCTCTCCGGCTGGCGCTGCGGCCGATGAGCTGGTGTTCCCTTCATACACTCCATCAGATCTAATAAGTCAACGTTCAGAGGAGAAGAGCTCACCCTGTGAACCAAAAATGAACGGCTTGATGGTCTTCGAAGATGTGGTAAAGCCCTCTCTTGTGTACACGCATTCGGGCGTGTTCGTGTTGTGCATAATGATCCCTCTGCACTTGATGTCGTCTACCTGCACCTCGCCCTGCATCACGGTGCTCTTTAGTCGTGTAGGCCTGGTCCAGTTCACCGAGAATTTCTAATGCACAAATGGATTGGTGCATGATAGCCACAATGCAGGACGCAGATAACTCACGCACCTTTCCCGCTTCCGATGCGATCCAGCACGTCACTTCCATTCCATCTTCGCTGAGCTCAACATTCTGACAGGCGATCTCGTGGCCTCCGCAAGAGATCCACGATCTGAAGCCACTTAGTCCAATAGGCATCTATCGCTTGAAAGTAACAGATTTATTTCGAAGGAAGTTGTGGAGCTAGCTGAGTATCGGTCAGCGTGTATGATATCATCTCGGCTCCAAAGCCCGGCATCACCTCGAGTTTTGCCATAATCAGCCCCTCGAGTGGCCCACTATAAGCGAGAGTGTGGGCGAGATGTTGCTTGTCAAAGACTTTCGTAAGGCGTCGATATCAAATTTATCGAATGGTCAAAGAGCGAGCAAAATTTGCATTCGATCATCATTCAGAAGGAGAGGAAGAACACGACAACACGTCTCGGCCCGCCAGCACCTGCCACGTCCACATTAATCTACCTCGAATTCAGGAGGTATACGCTCTGAGAACATCGACACACATGCAAATACACCTACACGGTGCGACTTGTCTGACTTGCTTTCTCCCGGCACTCGGCACCTCTCGCCATGTGCCCAGAAGGAAGTCGTGCTCGTCTGCGTACTTCATCCTTGGAGACCCTCGGCGTGCGCATATTGGGGAAGGAAGCGAGGGTCCAATGAGGCTGTTATGTCTGAGTGCAGGTTCGGGTGAGTGTGGAATTAGAGCGAAGGTGGGAACGAGAGAAAGATGGGAGGAAGGAGACGTACCATGCAGGACGAGGTACACATCAGACTCGCACTTTTTGTCTGTTGTTCCGTCGCTACAGATCCCAACTTGTCTAACCATCTGCCTACATCCTCTTCGTCAACATAGAACCTTTGCATGGCGACTGTGTCGAGCTTTGTCGCGTCCCGGATCCGAATCATTAATGCGAGATGCTCTTGCCAGTCCTAATCGCCGAAGTCTTCAGTTGAGCGGGTTCGGCCAGACGCACAGAAAGCCTGTTGTAGAGTTCGTTGCCATCGATTTGTGTATCAGAGGGAGGATGTGAAGACAGGTAGCCGTGGTTTGTCAAACGTAGCGAATGGGTGTTCATGTTGACGACCCGTCTTGCCCCCTGCTCTTGCCTTCGCGACCTTTGAAATTTTTGTATTCATAGATCATATCTGCTCATCAATCTTACACCTTTTCTATTGCAACTTGATCCAATGGCCAAGTCAGGTAAATCGGGGGCAACAACAGACGAAAAAGAGGTCGACAGGCATAGGAGAGACCCCATAATGATCATCTTCCTCGTCTTATCCCGTTCTTTTGATAGACAGGGTGTTACATAATTCAAGAGCGGCCGAGCGGGATAAAATACCCAGAAAGAAAGAGAAACTTTTCAGACTCGTAGGTCTACTCCATCCTTGACAACCTACGTTGTTCTCTGAAGACTTGCTTGCGTAGTGATTATGCTCTGCGAGAAGGGAATCATGCTGGTGCTGTGGCTATGGACATCCTAGGAAGCCTTTGGCGGGGGGGCGACCAGGATTGTCTGTCCAATTGTGCTGCAACATTGCTAAAGATGGACTTGTGAGTAACCACATTGAAGGCACGCGCCTTGGGCTGAATTTCATTAGCGAGCGTATTATTGAGGATGAAGGGCTTCACTTCAACGTAGCTATCGCTGGTGAGGCGCTCGCTCCTGCTCAATTGTTCCTTTGTCTCGTCGATTCTTCAGTTATGGTTTTGGACGAATCTTTCTTCTAGCTCCCGAATGTGATGGTGGCTACGAAGAGCTTGTGAAAGCCATGAACCTGTTGCAGACGCGTGAAGGCCAGGTCGAGACAATTAAATTTGAGGGTCAGGCGCCCCCCAAAACCATCGCCATCCTCACTCAATACCATGTTGCTATAGGCCTTGTCACTGGCCCTAGGATCACAAATGCAACCGCTAAGACAAGAGACATGGAGCTCGCCTACAACAACTACGATGTTGGCTATACTGGTGCGCAATCTGTACGCGCGTCAACGCGGAGCTGAACACGGAACTATCTCGTACTCCGACGAGCAGCAGAGGATAATCTCGATGCCGATTAGATGATTCAAAAAATCTCAAGAGAAATGAGCGATGCACGCGCAAAGTTGCTACCCTAGAACACTACAGGTTGTATCCTGGCCGAGCACGCATTCATAGGTGTAGGCACAGAGGAAGTGCTCGCATACTACAACTCACACACCTACGCTAGAGCTCGATCTGTGAACCTCAGGCCGGCTCGTCTGTCACCGCGCACCCTACCTACGGCCTCTCGCAGCTCCCTTGAGAATCCATCTTTTGCCGTGTAAATCCCCTCCAGCATGCTATTTTGGTTTAGTATGAAGATCATTTCGCCACCCCCAAACTTGTGACGAAAGCTGGCGCACTGCTCGTAGATGAGGCTGACGATGTGCTCGTAGACGATGCTGGGGCATCATAGTCGTAGGTCACGACACCAGTAACGTTGGTCTGATTTGCGAGAGCTGTATCCAAATCTCCGGTAATGTTCCAGGTGGATCCAGCGAATGAAACTGTCGTCTTTCCGATTGTGCCGCTATAGCTCGACCGTCCGACAGGCAATGTGGTGTATGTCAAAATCGCATCAGACGAGGACCATGCTTCCACGCGAGGGTCGTTGTCGCCGCTCAAAGACACTGTTGTCTTATTCGAAAGCGTACAAGTTCCACTGAACACTGTTCCCGCCCCGCTCAGGTTGCACTTGTTTCCCGCCTGGAAGGAAACTGTCGATAGGATAAGCTGGCTAGAATTTGAGGGACACATACGACTGAGATGACAGCACATCTAACGAC